>QZGG01000663.1:0-109199 GCA_006409495.1 Sedum album | reverse complement strand
TTAGATTTTTCGTTGTGTTACAAAAATTAAAATAACATGGACATCAAAGAAATCAACTTGTATGAATTGAGCTTACTGCTGAAAAACTATAAAGAAATGTGGCTAAACACTGGTGACATTGGAGGTTAACAAGTCGTGTGCTTAACAATGTGCAGTTTAATCACATTCGAATTTCTATAAAACTGACGCCATTCGTTGTTCCTTCACATAGATTGTGAACGTGGTTTTATGAACTCTGTCGTTATTGTGTCTATTGAATCTGCCTTTTTTCTTGTTTTTGCAGTAGGGGTTATAAATTCAGTTTGATTAAGTTATGTATTATTATTTAGTGGTATACTAGTGCAGGGAGCTCGATTTAGCATACATGTGGGATCTTATTTTGATTTTTATTAATGTAAGTCACTTTACACACATTGCCATGGAAGAATATTGATAACCTGTGCATTTACATTAGGATCTGAGCCCCCAGTAGAGGATATTCAGGTATGCATAAAGGAGCTTGAAAGTGCTGAAGAAACTAGGTCTGCATTAGTTTCCCAGCTTAAGGAAGCACTTCAAGATCAAGTATAATTATCTCACCATATTCTTTTGCTGACTATTCAGCCTGTTGAAATTATTATTTCTGAAATGTGTCAAAATTTGTACAGGAGGCAAAGCTAGATTTGATCCGCAATCAATTACAAGTAAGGAGTACCTAATTGATTGTTATGTAAGATGTTCAATTGAGTAAAAGTGCATGCAAATCCCTCTTAAACGGTGGACTTGTTCGATTTTTTGGCAGATCACTTAAAGCTGAAATATTTCAAATGTTGTTATCTTGTGTCGAGCAGTTGGTATAGATGGCATACACGAAAACTCTTATACTATTGCAATTCAAATCACTGGATAATGTTACTTAAAATAGTAGTCATGTTATTTATTTTTGGATTTGTTCGAAAAGGGAAATGTTATATATGCAGACACTAGAATCTCTCATTGTGTATAAGATTAAAAGCCTAATTTGGACTCCGATATATTATGTCACCTAATTATTGTGCCTTCAATACCTAAAAGCATTCATTTACAAGATTCACTGTTGAAATTTTAAATGGAGGCTTACTAGTTATGACTCATGTCTTTGTGCGCTCATGGCTCTCTTGCGCTGACTTTTCTGATGTCATTATTAGTTGGGCATGTCGCACGTCTCTTCCGCCTCTTTTAACCATTGATTTAGAGATGTAGTGATTACAGCCTTTTGTATCAACTGCAGATTGCTCGAAGACAGATTGAAGTTCCAAGTAAGATGAAGGGTGTGAGTGAATTATCTCCTAGCCAAGGTGTTCCTAAACTGGAATCCAACCATATTCAAGATGCCATGAAAATGGCAGAAGCAAATTTTACTCCTGCTCGGACATCTAGCCAGCCAGTGACCTCATTCATGCCTGTCCAGTCTACAGAAGAAGAAAAGAAAAAGGCTGCAGCAGCTGCGATGGCGGCCAAGCTTACAGCATCCACATCATCTGCGCTAATGCTAACATCTGTACTCTCATCCCTTGTTGCGGAAGAAGCTGCCTCGATGAATGGTGGCACCTCAAGTCACCCACCCGGTTTTGCAATGAGTATGCCAATGTATCCTCCAGAGAAAAGAGCAAAGCTTGATAACTCCACGCCTAGCTCAGATATAACCAACTCTGACACGGGTAACAACTCTTACTTCGCCAGTTTACAACAGTCGATGGCCAACATGCCATTGTCTCAGCCAAATCAAGGTCAAAGTCAGTTTTATCAGCCACCCGGTCAACCAGCAAATAACCACTTTGTTCAATCTCCAAGCATGATGGTGCCTTACGGATTCAACACGAGTACCTCTGCGTCCCTCCCACCTCCGCCTCCTCCACCTCTTCCGCCCAATGCTGCAATGGGTTTTCCCAGGCCACCAACAACTCAGCACCAGCAGCAACAGCAGCCATCGGCCTCAGGAGGGTACTACCGGCCACCAGGTATTGGTTTCTACAATCAAGGACATCAACCAGCAACACCACCAGTGCCCAGACAATGAGATTGTCTGCTATGTTGTCATATGATGTTTGCACGTTCAACTTTTGTTTAGATAGTCAAATGGGCAAATACCCAGAACCCCTTTCGCCAAGGATTTTGTATATCAGGTTATGTAACCAATAACTTCATGAGGTGGATTGTGTAACTGAGCCTTGAAAAGTTAGGGTTCGCAATCAGCAGGGGCTTATTCATTCGTGCATAACATCATACCATTTTTCCTCAGTATGAGGAACTTCAAGCTTAGAATGTTGTGTCATACTAACATAAGTAAACATTAACTTCAATGCAAAGCTACAATATGGATTATTTAAGCTATTTTAATGAGTTTCACCAAATGTCAAATAATATGAATACATCAAAATTTGAATTTTGGAGGATTATTAAGATATTTTTACATGGTATATACCAAAATAAGGAACAGTCAATGAATTTAATCAGACAGAGTTCAAATCCATCTTGTTTTGTGTCTCATAATTTGTAGCCATGCAGTTCAACATGGCTCATGCCATTAACACAAAATATCTAGCCACGTCCAACTTATAATCAAATTAATAATACATAAAACACAAATTAGAAACGTACCAAAATCGAATTGCAATATCTTCTTCAACCATTGCACCATGCTTCATGCCTCTTTGATTACTGACTGACTTGTTTGATCAACACCAAATCAAGAAACCAATCCATTGTTTCCATTCAAGTTCCACCTGTGCATCCTTCCAGTCAATAAGTACAAAATCTGATCCATGCAAAATCCAACATTTTAGTAATATTTATTCATCAATAAAATCCAACACTATTCTATTAATTACTGTGATTATACACAATGAGATTGAAGTCTTGAACATGAACTCTAAATAAACTAGCTATTTTGACACCATTCTCCATTTTTAAGGTTTGATGTTTTGTCCATGAAGACATGTCCATGAATGTTCATCCAAGCTCTCAAAAACTAAAATGTCTGGCTGAGATAATTTACATGTAATTTAATGTATGTTTTTTTAATCCATGTCATGTAAATCAATGGTTTAGAGGATTGGGATGACATTGTAAGCTTCATTTTAGTATAAGGAAATAGATATGATGATGAAAACGACATAGTTGATCAAAATCTAATACTGCATGCTCAGTGGCTGATCTCAGTAGGCCTCCATTTTTCCTCAATCTATGCATCATTTTTATTCAACTATATAAACCATCCTTGGTGCTTCACTGAGTACAACACAAAGAGTTAGCAAACAGCAGTTCTCTTTAACCGAGTTTAGTTTCAAGCTTGAGTTCAAGTTTGAGTTGAAACATGGAGGGCAGACCGGAAAACAAAGGGGAGCGAAGAGTGGAGGCATTGTGCATCAATGTGAATGAAGAGAATGTTGAAGTTCCATTTCCATCAGGGTATAGAAAAGGGTGTTCTGGTTGTGAGATTGATAGGTTGAAGGAGTTGAACACTGGTGTGCCTTATAAGCATCTTGCATTCGTCTGGATCGTTGTCCTTGCATCATGTAAGCAAACCAAATGACCTCAAAACTGATTCTCTTCACCCCTTCATTTCTTGGATTTAACTTTTTATGGTCTGCTGCTGATGATTTTTTCTTTTTGATCCAAATGCACAGCCTTGCCGATATCATCCCTCTTCCCTTTCCTCTATTTCATGGTATGTTCTCAGTTAGTCCTTCGAAAAAACTAGTCTCGGGTCATTTTTAACTATGATAGTTTTGTGGGGTTTTAGGTGAAGGATTTTCATGTTGCTAAGAGGGATTCAGACATTGGATTCTATGCTGGTTTCATCGGTGAGGATCATCGAAAATTAGTACTGATAAGTTTCTGCAGTGCTGATTGTTAAACATAAAATGTATAACACTTTGCATTGCGTCAGGTTCTGCTTTCATGGTTGGGAGAGCATTGACTGCTGTTTCATGGGGCACAGCTGCTGATAAATATGGCAGAAAGCCCGTTATACTCATCGGAACTGTTTCAGTGTACGTATGCTATAAAATACTTATGATCATAGCAAGTTTTATCGATTTTTTGTGCTTATATGAGTTGTGTTTCCTTTCTTTCTTCTCAGGGTCATATTCAATACTCTTTTTGGCTTTAGCACTAACTTATGGATGGCCATTGCCACAAGGTTCTTCCTTGGAGGCTTGTGCGGTGTGCTTGGTCCAACAAGGGTCCTCTTCTACACTTCCTCCGCGTTCTTTACTAAGGTCCCTGCATACGTATATTCATTTGTTACCATACTGAATGTAATCTGTTCTTTATGACCAGGCTTACGCGTCTGAAGTCTGTCGTAAGGAGCACCAGGCTTTGGGACTATCGATCGTAAGAAGGGGGCTTTCTCTTTTTTATCAACTTGACTTGTCTTAAAATGTATCATCTTTTATAACAGAAAGGTTTTCTTTGAGCTGCAGATCAGTACTTCATGGGGCTTAGGACTCGTTATCGGACCAGCCATGGGAGGCTTTCTAGCACAGGTTCATCTCATTATCATTTCTTTCTGAATCAGAATCTCATTTTCAAGTCCTTAACATGATTTTCTGAAACCTGTCTGTTAATTTACAGCCTGCTGAGAAGTTCCCACATCTATTTACCCAAGAATCTCTCTTTGGAAGGTAACCTTTAACCTTTAGGCCTTTTAAATCTCTTCCTTTTCGAACATCAGACATTTTTTGCCAAACTGTCTCCAAAACTCATCAATGTCGCGATGCATACGTGCAGGTTTCCTTACGCATTACCTTGCGTTGTGATCTCGGTTATAGCGTTGCTCGCCGCCATTAGTTGCTACTGGCTTCCAGTAAGTTGCATCATTCATCTGCTGTCATAAAATTTAGGCAAACTGGTACAAATATTAATCAGCTGATATCTGGCTCAGGAAACCTTACACAAACATACTGATGACAACAAACTAGAGAAGAAACAAGCAGTAGAGGTCATAATCGACGAGTCTGATAACAAACAGGAATGCCACGAAAAAGGCCAGCAAACTAGTCTGCTAAAAAACTGGCCATTGATGTCTTCCATAGCAGTTTACTGCATCTTCCAGCTTCATGACACTGCTTATTCAGAAGTACTTCACTCTTTCCCCATTTTCAAAAATCTCATTTTTCGAACGTCTAGCTAAAAATAACTAACTTAACTGTCCGGCCTCAGATTTTTTCACTATGGGCTGTCAGTCCTAGAGCACTCCAGGGACTAGGATACTCAACTTCAGCAGTTGGTGAAGTTCTTGCCATGACCGGTGCAGGCCTATTACTCTTCCAGCTTTTTTTGTACCCTTACGTCGAGCGAATTCTTGGACCACTCCAAGTATCTCGAATTGGAGCGGTATATCATTTAACAAAAAATACTCTCAGATTCAAAAACTTCTCATTTCTGCATTTTGCTGACACATTTTTTTGATTCCTTTTAAGTTCCTGAGCATCCTTCTGCTCTCCACCTATCCGCTTATCGCCACGCTACATGGAACTGATCTTGCCGTGTTAATAAACCTTGCCTCAACCATAAAAAACGTCCTATCCGTAAGATCCCAGACTTTTGCAGACACTTAGTACTTCAGAAATTTCTTTTCAAGCCATTTATAATTTATTTTGATCCTCAGGTCTCAATATGCACTGGATTATTCATTCTGCAGAACCGCGCCGTGGTAACAAAAGTTCCTAATATCATCTCTGCGCATACGCGTATGTTACATACCTCTTCGCGCATTTTTAAGGCTAAATGTGTACTGTTTTTTTACAGCCTCAAAACCAAAGAGGGCAAGCAAATGGGATATCTCTAGCTGCAATGTCAACCTTCAAAGCTGCCGGTCCTGCGATCGGCGGTACTTTGTAAGTTCTTCCCAACTCATTCTGCACTCTCATCCAGCTGAAACAATCTTTGTAACTCAAAAGGTTGTTCTTTGTGTAAATTCTTGCAGACTTTCATGGGCACAGTCGCGCCTGGACGCCTCATTTCTACCGGGTACTTAACGGAACATCTTGTATTGAAGTTCTGATACAATGTAGCATTTGTTACTTATTAACTGAAATGGAAAATGCAGGTTCATGGATGCTTTTCTTCCTACTGAATCTAATAGAGCTTCTTGGCCTGGTAATGTCATTCAAGCCATTCTTGGTTCAATCTGCTGACACCTGATCAAGCTGTGTACCAAAGGCTGCTTGTTGTAACAAGAACTGATCAATACTCGACGGTCGAAAATCGAGCTTTAGTATGTTCTGTTTGTACTAGAAAAAATTAGCTGTTTGGTGATCCCATTGATCTCTGCTGTTGGAATCCTTTCTTGCCGTAAATCAAGAAAATCATATATTCACATTTGATTAAAAACTAGAGATCAACTGCATCAATGCACACCCTTATTGGACAAAGATTGCACATCCTTCAAAAAAAATTGTGACTTCAAAATAACTGTTAATAACTGTTAATAAAGAATAATTGACCTATTGAACGGATAATTTTCGACAAAAAGATTCTAACACTTATGATTAACAGCACTTAGTAAGCAAACATCTGAAACCCAATACTTGGCAAACAGGCCTGTACAATAAAACTCTGACATCCTTCAGTGACATGTTTTATTTAAGAAATCTGAAACAAATGTGAACCCAAATCCTTGAGCTGGAAAATGAACAGTTTTGTGGATCAAAAGGTACCTTCTTTGTCATGAGTATAAAACGAGCTTCCAGGACACAACAATACAAAACAATCTAGGAGCAAAGCTCGGATAGTTTACTATAAGATACAACATATCAGAAGAAATAGCCTTGGCATTTTTGGGTTCCACAAAGACATCTTTTCCTCTGCGCATTTTCTGTTTGAGGAATCCCATAATCAAAAGTCAACTCTGTCAAGGGAGGGATATTGCGAGCTGCAAATAATCCGATATGAACAGTTGGTACATTGTTGGTGTAACGTACTAAAGGTTGCCAGAAGAGATTAGGCAAGCAACTGTGATTGATGAAGCGAGCTATGTTTCCGGTGTTCTTGGAGTTGATAATTAAAGGGAATGGAAGCTTTGGATCATTGTCAGATTCGGGGAGAGAAACTTCAAGTGGCTGAAAAGTTCGAGTTGAATCGAAAATATAATCATCCATGAATCCAGCTCTGCTGGATATAATTTCTCCTGCATATTCGCAGATGAAACTCCCGGTACGAATCCCATCCCATGATCTAAGACCCCAACCTCTATCTGTAGTCTTAAACACTTCCAGTTTGATCTTCAATCCTCCTTGAGATGCACGATTACGGCAAGTAGCAGAGCACACACAAGAGGGTGAACATTCGTAGATTAAAGACTTTCTGTCAACGAGGACACCGTTAACTGCATATGGAATATAGCCTCCATTTTTTCCTGCACAAGAGCATTGTGCCTCACCTGCAGCACACCCGGTCTTACAATCACAAGCAGAAGGAGGCTGCAGCGCACCAATTGGAGCAGAATAATTGAGTGTTTGAATGTATGTAAAGTATCCAGGCCCCTTCTCATTGTCAACTTCATTTACAATACATACAGGGAGCTTTTCTGCACCTGAAGTAAGATCAGGCAATATAATCCCATCCCTGGGAACTGTTCCGCTTCTCCACTGTTGGATTGATTTCCACGTCATGAAAGCTTCCGGTTGTCCTGGTATCCTCACGAACTTATATTTGTAAACGTTGCACCCTTCTTTCCCCTTTTCAGCCCATGATTCCTGAATAGTATACAGACCATCGTAAAAGTACACCTTGCTCTTTGACAGCGACGGATCCTTTACTCCCCGCATTACTCTTATTTCATTACCACGGTGTAAGCTTTTCTCCAGAGCAAGATTACCCTTTTCAAGCTTCTGATCCATCTGAATATTCCCTCCCTGCCCACTGTAAATGATAACATTTGGGTCATCTGTATCGTCCCCATACCCGCCGGAGGAAACAACACTGACAGCCAGAGGCTCATCGATCTTATTCAGTTTGACAGAAAGGTAATCAATTCCGGACATACTCGGAGCATGCAAGCCAACCAGACACATCTCCATCCTGAAGTAGAATATATCTCCGATGTTAACACCAGGAACAGCGCCAATTCGCCTCTTACTATTAGTTCGTAACCCCTTAGCCAGTAATACTGAACCGGCCCGAAGATCAGGACGTTTCACTTGTGATCCATTTGCGTCTTTCAAATCCTCCAATTGGCTAATCCTTCGACGTAGTAAATCAAACACCATTCGGATATATCTAACTGAATCCTCATTACCATCTGCCTGAAGTGAAGCAATAGGCATGACTGTAGAAGACGAAACGATTTCTTTCACAATCGTATCAATGTCTATATCCGCAAAGACAGAGTTACCATCGGTTTTGGCTTTCTTTCTAGACCTATCCTTTTTCTTACCCGTGCTCTGGGATCCGTTACCATCAGTATTACCATTTCCTGAATAATCACCACCAGATGTTGGAGTCCTAAAAGAACTCAAAGGCACTGCTGTTTGAGCTGGAGTAGTGAAACCACGTGCCCTCTCCTGCTGCTGATTGATCTTAGCTTGACCAGAAAACGGATAAAAAGGAACAATCCCAGGTGGAAATGGACCCGCGGGCGAAACTGACAAAAAAGGAGCATTTGGTGTTGAGCCATTAGGCGGGGAGGAGAACACTGGCAGCAGCGTTCGCATTGGTTTCACATTATAAACCACAGCCTTATCGAGAACTTCTGATTCGTCATGATAATGACTTCTACCTATTCCGTCTTCCATCATTTCCTTCACACATGCAACAATTAAAAGAAAAAAATCAGATCACGAATCAGTATAATCACAAAGACACTGTTTTCCGCATCTTTCTATACATTGCCAGATTCCTAAAATATCAGAATCCATCAGAACAAACAAATCAACTAACAAAAGGCAAACCTCACAACTTTGATATGACATGGGAAACCCAAATTACTGATGTCTCACTAAAACCCTAAAACACACTTTACATAACCAAATCAATCTGTACCCAAATTTGGGTATTCGAATTTCACATCAACCAAGCAAATACTCGATTAATTGCGAATGTTGGCAAATCATTTATGTCACAAATCCATGAAAATCACACCTAGAAAAGTCGAAATTGAAGCAAATTTCTTCCACCGGAGACGAACAGAGGTGACTACTGATTCCCGTCGGATCGGAAAGAGCTCGTTGTCAGCGACAAAAGCGGAGAGTATGGAGCTGGAGAGAGAACAGTCAGATCCGATGTTGTCAAATGGAATCTCGTTGTCGGATTCAGCATCGTGTCGATCCGCTTCCGTTTCGAACTTAATGGGCCGACATGACTAATGGGCTTTCAAAACTAAAGCCATCAAAAATGACGAAATTACCCTCAGTGTTGAATTTTGACCAAGGCGTATAGTTACAAAACTGTGTCATCATTCAAGCACGTTCTGTAACAAACGTCGTCGTATTGAGCTGACTGGTTGAGTGAATACAGTAGTGTCTCACAGTGACTGATGAGTTGAGAGAGTGTATATTTTCTAGTATTAAAATGTGGAAGTGATGCTGAGTGAGGCTAAGCTGGCAGTCACTCCAAGAATGCATGAATATTAAATCAACTCAAAGCATCAAAAAGCTCAAAAATGTCAGGAGTCTAGGGTGTTCTTTTTCACTTCAATAAAGCTCTCAGTTTCATTATCATATTTCTAACTTAATAAACAAATGTATAAGCATGAATGGGTATACAAAGAATGTATGTTTACAGGTTTATTTACTTTAATTAGCTCATCAGTTTAGATACATGAAATATATATAAACCCACATTTGCAGTAAGATTTGAGCCATGTTCTCACTCTCTTGGAATTAACCTTCAGATCCAATCTTGCTGGAAATTAGGTATGTTACAGTTGTTCAACTTCTTTTTCCTATTAAACCCATTAATGTTATCTTCTAAAGTGTCAATCTTTGCACTCATCTGTCTTGTTTGATTCATGTTTGAGTGAGTGAAGCTGTGTATTGGATTTTTAAGGTTGTTTGTTTTATGTTTAGTGTTGAAGAATGTTGTTTCATGTTTTTTAGTGGGTATTGATTTTGTGAAAGTGGATTTTAGGGGGTGTGGATGGGGGCAAAGACAATGGGATCTCAAGGTGGAGGAGGAGTTCAGCAGCCTAATTTAGGGATGGTGAGAGAGGGTTCTTTATATAGTCTAACTTTAAATGAGGTTGAAAACCAGTTGGGACATTTGGGGAAGACATTAGGTAGCATGAACCTTGATGAGCTTTTGAAGACAGTGTGGAGTACTGAAACAAGCCAAGGTGTAGGGTTAAGCATAGGTAAGCAGTCAAGCGAGTTGGCTTCGAGTTCGTCCTTGCACTGGCAGCCTAATTTTGGTGTGGCTGGAGATTTAGGTAATAAGACAGTTGATGAGGTGTGGAAAAGTATTCAAAACAAGCATAGGAAAAATGAGCAAACTAGGAAGAATCAGGATAGGCGACCTGCGCTTGGTGAAATGACTTTAGAGGATTTTTTAGCAAAAGCTGGGATTGTTTCTAGACAGGCGAGGGATGGGCATGATTTATTTGACGAGTTTAGTCCACAGTCGCATTGGATGCAATACGAACTCACACCAGTTGAGCATGCTACTCAGCAACAACGTCAACAACTGGCACAATCTATCTCTGGTCTAATAGCGAGCCACACTCATAACCTTCAGCAACCAGTTCATACTGGCATCAACCCAATAATGGATGTGTCTGCATATCCTGATACACAACTAGCGGTGGTAATGTCACCCACAAGGGGCAGGAAAAGAGTAGCCACAGGTGAGGTGGTTGAGAAGACTGTTGAGAGGAGGCAGAAGCGGATGATCAAGAATAGGGAATCAGCAGCACGGTCACGAGCTAGAAAACAGGTTCATTGTGTTATTCTCTAGTTAGCATTTTCAAATCAACCATGGCATCACATGATTCTTCGTGTTTACAAAATGCATGTCGCTTTGTTTTACTTTGCAGGCTTATACGAATGAGCTTGAAAATAAAATTGCACAACTAGAAGAAGAAATCGAAAGGCTCAAGAATCAACAGGTATCCTTTTGTTCTCTATTACTCCCTAATCTTTATCAAATTTTGTCACATTTGGACTGGTTGTAATTTGTATAATGCCTTGGTTTATTTCAGGCTGTGGAGAAGGAGGTGCAATGTGCACCACCTCCTGAGCCAAAGGTTCATCTAAGAAGAACAAACTCAGGGCCAGTTTGATGCCAGTTTTTCTGCATCTCATCTGTTATGGGAATGTTTTGTTCATGGCTTATGTATAAACTAAGCTTCTATTGTAATAAGTTCAGGACTTGCATCTTGAGCTTTATTTCAAAGGCTTCTCTCATATATGTATACATTAATGTTTTGCAAATCAGTGAAGCAGAAGCAGCTTGTATATCACCAGGTATTCGATTCTGGAAGCTACATTAGAAGTGTACATGCATAAGGCATTAGATCTGTCTAGACTAGATTTTTAGCAATAGGTTATAGGCTGGTAGATCCCTGACACTTGACACGTCTTCGAGGTCCAGCTCTCGCTCGAGCTGTTTACTTGTAGATTTCAGGACATCCTGTTAAAGAAGCAAAAATTATAGTGAATCTAAAATAGTAGGCATCAGGTTTAGGCATCAATAAATAGTAGGGGTTTGATTCAGTCAAAAATAGTAGTAGGGGTTTGATTCAGGTTTAGGCATCAATACATTGAACTCCATGTAGGATGCATGCTTCGCGAGCCATTGAGCGTCCATCAGTTGGAATGCCACACAGTAGAGGTTGTCGAAGGCCATATCATCTTCTCCTAGTAGTTCTAAAAACCGGATTCCAACTGAGGTTTTAGGTATCACTACATTGAGAACAATATAAATGATCGTTTTAATTTTCCTAGAAAAATAAACAATCACAAAGCCAATATCATCAAAAAAGCTACCTGATTGAAGGTCCAACATCTGGGCAAGCATGAATGATATATTGATTCCGGCCACAGCAAAAGGATACTCCCACTCAGCTCTTTTCCCTTCAGTTTTGTGCAACAGTCTCTGGAAAGCTTCCTGTTGAAGGCATAATTCCATCAGTTGGATTACAGTTTTCGACGACAAAAAGACTCGATATATTATACAATGTGGGTTGAGGGATAAGGACAAACCGGATAATTCTTAGCAAAGTAGATTAGATTCTCAAGAGATATAAATCCTCCACCCCTGAAATATATTGTCAGATTTACGCCAAGTAAAGCACGGATATTGGTAGCTTGGACCATCCATTTACCTAAAGTCAGTAGATGGATCTGAACCCTGCCAACCCATTTCCTTCCAAAGCTCTGATTTAAGAGATGGCAATTCCCTATCAGGATAAGCCAGTCTCCATAATAGCTTCAAAGCATCCTGCCATAAAGTAGGGTAAATTAGCACGTGATGTACATGTATGAGGGAATGGAATATATTATGTGTAAAGCCATAAATCTACAGCTGTAAGAGCAGCACTTTATTACTGACGCAAAGCCATTAACACTTAATTACCTGATGCTCCACACGAGATCCATCAAAAGGAACTTCCAACCGCTGTTTCAGGAACTTCAGCCTTTCCTCCTAAATGTTTGATTCTTAATTGTTAAGACACTCATCGAGGCCATGGAGTTGTTAATAAAATGAAGAATATGTTCTCACTCAGCAACATAAAATCCAACAATTTTATGTTGCAATGTACCTGTAACGGACTGAGAGAAGGAGCAAGACTTTTCTGCCCGCTGACAATATTTGAGTTGAGGGGCAAGAACCTTCCAATTAAAGATCCAGAACCGAAGACAATACTTGCTACAAATATCAAGATGAGTTGTTTTAGTTGCACAAAATACTTTGTTATTCCCACATCTACAGGCAACCAAAATCAAGATGTTACAATCGCCAGCCACCACCTTTTACATCTTTCATGATAAAAAGGTGTACATCTTTGTATAGCTAACAACTCAAATCCATTCAATCGCTATGCTTTTTGCTTTGTATTCCAACCAGCCTGACCATGCATCGTATTTAAACACCCCTTCCCATCAGTGAAAATTCCATTCCCATATTGGTTGTTTCCATGAAACAGGTGTGAAAGCTCAGTACAACAATCCAGTCCATCAGGCCAACTACATATAAGAATTTTCATTTGTCGTTTTATTTATCAAAACACATATGAGTTTTGATGTCTAGATGCACGATTACTCCACTTAATAACAGAGTCCACGAAATAAATAACTTCACTATATGATCAATAGGAACTTAGTTGGAGACTTATGTACATATAAAGATCAAACGACAGACAACTCTATAGCTTCCTGGATCAACATACGAGTAAGCATCAAAGAGAAAATGCAAAACACAATCAAGAACAATTCAAGATAAACACATACCCAACCACTGAGCCCACTGAGCTATCAAATTAGAAAAAACAAACATCCAATGAAGCCTTTCCTTCCTCTTCTCCTCCTCCCATAAATCCTAACCTCAATCCAACACAAACCCTAATCAATTCCACCAATCAGATTACAAAACCAAACACCCATTTCAAAAAAGTCCCTAAATTTATACCTCCGAACGTCGATCGCTGGACTCATCTCTACTTCCGAGCAGCGGCTCCCTCAACCCATCAAGACTCGATGAAGACTCCAGATGCTCGTTCCTTCTCCCGTCCACATCCCCATGAAGCAGCCTTCTCCTCAACGCTCCCGTCGCCATGAGGAAACAGGAGAGAGAAGATTAAGAAAGACGATTTCTTGAACAACAATTTTGTCGGCGATTTTCAGATTCCGATCTACCATTTGTCGTCTTCTTTGGTTTTTCAAGCACAGACCCAGAATCGTGTTCCAAAAGTTATTTATACTTTCCACCTCAAAGTATGGTATAAAACCCCTAAACTGCCACAGGTTTTCAATATTTACTTATTGACCCCTCACATTTCACCTAACGTATGATATATAAAACTTATAAATTGCCAACAAAGTTTATACTATTTACGAATTGACCCCTTACGTTGCTTGGGCTTCAATGGCAATTCGGCTGCAAGCGTGGCGAAGATTTGAAGTTTTGAAATTCGTCTCCCACCGGCACCATCTAACGCATAGAAGAAGCTGATAAAATGCGGATTCTGGAGAGCTGTAAAAATGGTATTTTGCGCTTCGATTTGATCAAGGATTTTTGTACGCAGAAAAGGGGAGGGGTTGCGTTTGGTCCGTTTAATGTAAGCGTGCAAAGGAGATGGTTGAAGCCGGTGAGCAACGCGCAGACACGATTGGAGAGTCGTACAAGGGATTTGAAGCTTGATAGACTGATGAAGGAGATGAAAAGGTTGAAACTTGTGCTTCATATTGTTGAATTGATGTCAAGGAGGAGAAGTGGTCCGTTTGTATCGGTGCAGACGATGAGTAAGTGGAAGAACATAGTTGGGATTGAATTGGGTGTTGGCGAGTTTATTAAGAAATACCCTCATGTGTTTGATGTATTTACTCACCCAGTTAGGAGGAATGTGTGTTGTAGGGTTAGTGAGGAGATGAGGAGATTGATTGATGAGGAAGATGGGGTTGTTAGGGCTAATGAATTGGATGCGAAGAATCGGGTGAAGAAGTTGTTACTGATGTCTAAAGGTGGTACTTTGCATTTACATGCGTTGAGGTTGATTAAAAGGGAATTGGGGTTGCTGGATGATTTTGTTGAAACAATTGTGAAAAGGTATTCGAATGAGTTTAATTTGATTGATGTGGAGACGGTGGGGTTGATTGGTGGTGATGAGAGTTTATGTGTTGCGGAAGTTGAGAAGTGGAGGGAGAAAGAGTATACGGAGAAATGGTTGAGTGAGTTTGAGACTGCTTATGCTTTTCCAGTTAATTTTCCAACGGGGTTTAAGGTTGTTAAAGGGTTTAGAGATAAACTGAAAAATTGGCAAAGACTTCCTTATGTAAAGCCGTATGAGAAAAAAGAGTTATTAAGGGTTCGTACTAGTGGAGAGATAGAGCGCTTTGAGAAAAGGGCTGTGGGAATTTTGCATGAGTTATTGAGTTTAACGGTGGAGAAAATGGTCGATGTGCAAAGATTGGCGCACTTTAGAAGAGATTTCGGCATAGAGATTAATATTAGGGAACTTATTTTGAAACACCCTGGAATCTTTTATATATCTACGAAAGGTGAAACTGAAATGGTTTTTCTGAGGGAAGCTTTTCAGAAAGGGTGTATGATTTTCCCAAATGCAGTATACAATATCCGGATGAAAATGATCGATCTTTTATTAATGGGTCGTAGGAACACTAAACAACTTCATAGCCAGAGCGAGACCAAAGAAGGATATAATGAAGTAGAAGTCGAAAGCTTGGGAGGGAGCAAAATAGATGGTGATTGGATTGTCAAGATTTTAGAGAGCTCCGAGGATCAAGTTTCTCAATTTCCTGACAATTAGGATGACCGTTGCGAGCTATTGGCATTCCAAAAATAGGATTAAAATTTTGATCAGACCATTTTAAGAGGTCTCTACAGTTTTTATAAAACAGACTCATTGTTTGTTGACGCTGCTGCTGATCAGTTGTTAGGACAACAAGGTAGATGATGTTTTTGTTGCAGTTGAGGTAGGGATTGTTGTAGCTCATAGGGTTCGGTATGTCCTGGAATTGGCTATATTTTCAGATGAAGCTCATGAATGCTAAACAACGAAAGTCCTCCAAACACCCAACTCCCTGCTATCTAAAGTTGGGCCTGACCAAATAGATGGGCTGGCAGTCCGGCCCAAGATGAAGATGAATCCAAAGAATCACATCTGGAACATTGATGCATATGATTCAGCTTCAGTCTGTGTCTGATCTGGTTGCAATTATTATCAAGAATTAACTACATGGTTCTGAAACTAAAACCTCTGTTCAGCTGAGCTTCCCAGATTGTAACTTTGTAAGTACCACCACCGCTTGCTTTTCGATTTTCCATATTGAATCATCCATTGAAATTGTTGTTACTGTGACTGTTAGGTGAGTGTAGATGTAGCTGAATTTTGATATGTAGTTTGGTTGGAAGTGTAGATTGGTTGATTCTGAAAGTCTTCATATGGGTCTTGTTATTGATTTCTGTTTTGCCTTATTAGTCCTGTGGATCTGAATTTAGCTGATTAGTGCTGATTGCTTTCTGTGCCGTTGTACAATTTGCCATTTTTCATGTTTTTGGTTTATAAATTAAGGTATGTATGATCTGGGCATGTTGAAATATGAGGAAAGGTTTGAACTTTGAGAATTGATGTCCTTTGCAGTAGGGTAGATAAGGATGTCGAGCGGAAGAAACACCCACTGGTGCTATAGATGCCAGCAGCCGGTTCGTCTTCAATCAAGAGATGCACTTTGTTCAATCTGCGAAGGCGGGTTTGTACAGGCACTGGATGAATTGAGAAGAAGCAGTCCCCTGGACTTCTTTGGCAATGATGGTAACGAGGTTCACGGCAGGAGAATTGGAATGATGGATGCTCTTTCAGCTTTCATGAGGCATCAACTAGAAGAAATGCAGGATCGTGGTTCAAGGTTTAGATCGTTGCCTGAACACAGTCTAGGTGGTGTTCCGTGGTTGGTTTTTGGTGGGCAGTTTCCTGCCAGGGCATCTGGTCCGAGAGAGCTGGAGCTTCTGTTTAATGGAGGTCCTGGTATTGGTGTGACTAGAGGCGGTACTGGGGATTATTTCATGGGCCCTGGACTTGAAGAACTGATTGAGCAGCTAAGCATTAGTAGCGGCCAACGAAGAGGTCCTCCCCCGGCATCTAGATCATCCATTGCTGCCTTGCCAACCATCAGAATCAAACAAAGTCATCTCCGCTCAGACTCTCACTGCCCCATCTGTATGGAAAAATTCGAACTTGGGTCTGAAGCTAAGAAAATGCCTTGCAAACACTTGTACCATTCTGATTGCATCACCCCTTGGTTAGCCCAGCATAACTCATGCCCGGTATGCCGTTACGAGATGCCAACCACCCAAGACAGTAGAAGAGGCAGTAATGAAGGCACAAGCAGCAACAGCCGCAGTCGAAGCCCTTTCTCATTCTTGTGGCGATCCATTTCTTCATCAAATTCTCGACGCAACAATGGAAGCAGAGAGGTAACAGTTGCGTCAACCAGCTCCTCCACCTCTCATGAAGACAATCAGCATAACTATCAAACTACCGGGTACTCAGGCTGGCCTTTCAACTAAGAGCATGACAGTATCCCACACTCAACGTGTACATTTTTACATGTCTTGAAATTGTTGGTGTCATTTTCTTTCCAGGTTTGTGTTCATAAAATTTGACTGTTGTGCAACTTTTAATTTTATTTTTGCTAGTCGTAAAATATTCTACAACACAATTAACTCGTTATCTCGTCTCTCTTGGCAATTCCTGCTGTTGTCTGAGCTGAAGAGGTTTAGTAACAGCTGTTGAATTTAAGTAGTGATGTTTTTCTAGATGACACCGTTGTAAAAGACATGACAAGAGCTCGAGGATCTCTTTGTTAACATAGGTTTCTGTCTACATGGTTAGGACAACATTTTCAATCCCACTAACATCTTGTTGTTTTATTCTCTATTCACCTCATGTTGTCACAAGATGCGGACTTGAATCTTTCTTAATTGGAAGTACGCATGAGTAGGTCACATACTTGACTCTTTCTTGCAACACAACAACAAAGATGCGGGGGAGCGACTTGGGGCCCATAATGCCATCCTTTTCACTGTCTGACACATCTTTAGGATCAACAAGAACTGAGACGATCATAGGAGTAGTAGATTTGTTACCATCAAAGCTTTCCTTGGTGTAGTTGCTTTTCATGTGTTCTGATGTAATGTTATGAAGGCCTCGCAAAGACCTCCTGTTTATTCTTTTGGAGAGCTCAGTAGAGTTGGGTTTATGATTACTCGATGTGTTCATGGATGCAGAAGCAGGAATAATAGCTCCTGGGTTAGCTTCAGGTGACATGTCGAACTGGAATACCTCAGTACACAAGCCAGAACTTAGCATTGGACCTGTACAAATAGAAACAAATATATTACAGATTTGGAATTCTTTTTCCCTTTTCAGAAGATTACGAATTAGTTTTCAAAGGATTATGAATTCCTTTTTAAGATGATTCAGAATTCACTAACATGTTTGGCCACATTTTTTCAAACTAAACTCAACCAAATTTGACACAATAAATAATTGCATAATACGAAGATTCACAAGCATATAGCAAAATGGTCACCACAGGTGACCATGTAATGAGGCAAGCCAAATATACCTGCCAGTCCTTCACGAAACCATTGTTGGGCATCATCTGCAGAAGATTTGGAGGAATCAGCAAGCGCCCTTCGCTTTTCATTTCTGTTTTTGTACATATTTGGTTGTCTATTTCTGTTCTTCCCTGCTTCTGAATAAGCCCAAGCCGGTGCCCCATTTTTAGCTACAGCCAAGCCTGTCTTTTTACTTTCCATTGTCGAAGCTTTCTGAGATGCCATCGCTTTTTCACTGGCCACCACTGAGTGAATAATCAAGTTACCATCAATTTTCACAAGTTTATCATTCCTTGGAACGTACAAGGAGGCAACAAGAGGCAGGCTAGAATTTCCCTCAGATTCACCAGTATCAGCCACATCTACAGTTTTCTCTTTTAAGTTACTAGCCTTATAATGCCTTCCTTTGTGATTATAGCATTAACCGTTAATATCTTGTCTTTGTTCTGATTGTAGATTAGGCTGCTCACTCCGCCATACTTGAGGTTCACCATGGGTACAAGTGCTCCGAAAAGAAACAGAAACAACAACAATCCTAATAAGCTAATGCTAGCTACTTTCTTAGTCTTCACTTCAGTTTTCTTATTTGCTGACTTCTTACTATCTGATTTCTTGGATTTTGAGGCAGGTAGGGGCTGCTGAGGCTTCAATCTAGGAATGGGCACCACAGGATTTTGAGAACCATTCATAGCGTAAGGTGGGCAGGGCATCCATGGATAACCCATTGGCGCAATTGGATGATGAGGATATATACCACCTGGAGGCGCACACATGACTCCACCGCCAAATTGTTGGCGTAGACTAGCATTCTCAGCCATAAGATATGATATCTTTCCATTTAAGTCAGCAACAGTAGCATGCATAGCTTTGACCTTGTCTTCAAGCTCTTCAACATAATGCTTCTTCCTCTGCCTAGACAGTTGCGCACTTTCCCTGTTCCTTATCAGCCTTGCCTTCCTTTTCTCATCCTCAGGTTCTCCACTCACATCAGTCTCCGTACGAGCAGTTGACTTTATACACTTGCGAAGCTTTGATTCCATGATCCCGTCCTCATTTTCTTTCTTCCTCTTCGTTTGGTACTTTCCCCCCTCTTCTTCCACCTTGATCTTCCAGTCCGGAAGTTTTGATGAAACATCCTTATCAGAATCTTGGCTGTGTAACTCCATACCCTCCGATCCCGACCCAACATTTCCTGAACCTTGAGATGAAGCCGGCCCAGAATTCTCACAAACGCAATCCCCAATCTTTCTCGACCAATGATCAACCGAAATTGGCCCCTTCATCAACTCATTTAAACCTATTTCTCCCATATCACTCGAGGGAGAATCATTCACTCTACTCGAATCAGAGCTGCGTCCATCAGATTTCCTCAACAAACAATCAGCTCCAAGCACACTCCCAAACTCATCATAACAACCTTCCTTAACATCACATGCACAATTCAAACCCTCAACCACACAAACCCCCTTCCGATCCTCTTCATTCTCAAACGAATTAGAATCCTTACTATCAAACGGCGAGCTCTGATCATCCACCGCAATCCCCCCAACTCCACCTTTCTCATCACCAACCATCATCCCACCACAATTCTCATCCGTATAAATATCTTCAAACGAGAAATCAAGATCAAGCTCAAAATCATCATCACCAAACCCTAGATTCGTAGCAAACCCAGTCGCCGCCGCGGAGTCAGAATTATGAGCGTAAAAGAGTGGATCAAGTGTCGGGATTTGGATGGTGTCGAATTCGGTAGTGAGGTCGGAAAGGTCTGGATTAGGCGGAAAGGGCTCGATCGGTAGTGGTGGTTCGTCTTTCGCCATTGCTAGGGTTTCGTTTCGGAAGAGTGTTCTAGAAGCGTTTCATCTTTAAGCTACTCTCGTTTCTCATCCTCGACGACTTTCTTTCCATTTCGGTCAACGAAAGCGCCGCGAGTGTGTTACACGCGCGTGCTTACAGCCCTTCATTTGTTAATGGGCTGATATCCGGCCCACTTCATTCAGGCCGTTTATTGGGCCGTTATTTCTCAGAGCCCAATAAGCCTGGTGAGTTTTGCAGGCAAATTCCAATTAACGAGGACGAGATCTTCACTCAAAAAATCTCAAATTTGAAAATTTTCTAGGGTTGCTTCGCTGATCAGGTTCGTGTCTCGATCTGTATTTTGAATAGTTTTTCGGTTTTTCGTGATCAACCAATTGCTGCAATCTTTGATATTAATGTGATTTTGTGTTGATTTGTGGCCGCTAGGGCTTGTTGATTTTTAGGAATATTTTAAAAAATTGAATTTCACTCGTCTCATTTTTTGTGCAAGATTTATCAAAAAATTTGGATTATTTGGAGAATCATAACTCATAAGCATTTTTGTTTTTCGACTAAATTGTGATTTGCCCTTCACTAACTAAATATGACTTGCGCCATTTTAAAGATATATAAACGAGAGAAGTTAATTTTACTAGAGGATTTTTTTAGATTCTTGTTAAGATATTATCCATCTGTGTTGTGTTTTAGAGTTCTTTTATGGATCCGGAAGCTGCTCGGACTGCAAAAGAGTCTCTAGACCTTGTATTTCACATGTCAAATATTCTCGAAACAGGACTTGATCGTCACACGCTCTCTGTCCTCATTGCTTTATGTGATCGTGGACTGAATCCTGAGGCTTTGGCTGCTGTAGTCAAAGAGTTGAGGAGGGAGCCATCTGCATCTTCCGGAAGCAATCTTGCTTCTTCTGCTCCTTAAATTTGCTTTCGTTTCAGGTATTTTATTAGTGTTTGATTTGCTGCAACTCATTTCGCTGTCACTCTCTTCTTAACATTCTGAACCGATGCTGCATCTGCCTTTGCCGTCCTTAAATATGTAATAGCAGCGTAATCTTCCAAGTTTTATGTAGTCTCAAATGGTTGAGATACGAGGGTGTACAATCCAACTAAGGAAATTTCAGGCTAGTTTTTAAGTTTTTCCGTAGGAAGTAACTCCCTTTATTGTCTACTTATGTTGGTTGTAAGCAAACTATGATGTCAAAATTAAAAAGGGTCATTTGATTTGGTACTTAGTGTCTCATCTTTTATGTAGTCTCACTTCTAATTGTGGCATTCTTAATTTGTCGTTTTTGAGGTCCAGAACAAGCATCTGTCTGTATGGCCATTCAGTTTTGGAGATGCTGACCAGCAACTCCCAATGAATCAATACAAACACTGGACATTTTTGTTAGCATTTAAAATGGCAACTTAGACTTGATCTCTATTCATGATATTTTGAAAATGGCCTCTGTAGATGATGCAGAAAATGGGTTCAGATTCTCCCAAAAACTAAACATTTGAAAACCAAAAATTGGCTGGCAGAAGCAAAGCTGTAATCTCATTGTCTATTTACTTTCAACATAGTTGAACTCGGAAGTCAAACTCGGTCAACATTTAGACATGTACAATTTAGCTTAGCTTGATAAATCTCATATATCAATCAACAGAAGGAAAGTTAAAACGGTACAATACAATGCCGCCATACGAGACAAACGGTAACTTATTATGCAGCCAAATCTCATCCGTCCGATGTAATTAAATCGACGGCTCAGATTTCAAGAAAAATATGACCGTTAGGAACTGGGGGGTCGGCTCCTCTAAATTTCTTCGTATATCTTCTAATCGGCCCCCATCATTGCATACCAATCCGAATCGAAAAACAAGACTACAAGACGCTCTGCAACGGTGGTGAATCTCCGTCACTCCGATCAAGTTTTTTTCAATCGGAGATTCGCTCTTGTTTGCTGCAATGGCCGCTAGAGGAATTAATACCCGAATCAGAGGTACCATTTTGATTGGGTTGATTATCAAAATCTTGTTTTTGATGAACTACGGATCTTTTAGAGTTCTGAAACGAATTGGGTTTTGTGGGTTTTGTGCGATTGTATAATAACATGTTACATGTGTAAAGGTGATGGCTTTAGGGTTTACTGATGTCTTTGATGATGTTTATTTAGAATCAAAATGTTCTAACAATTTGGGTAGAAGTGAATTTTTTCTTGTGTTCTTGTTGGTAAAGTTGTGATCTTTAAGCTTGTGGTGTTGATTTGAATACAGGTGAGGTGAATCCAATGGAGGGTAACAAACAGAAGAAGGCTGGGGCTGACGCGCATAACCGCAGGGCTCTTGGAGACATTGGAAATCTTGGGGCACTGCCTAATCGTCCGGTAACTAGGTAGACTGAATATTCTCTACCCTCATGACTAATTTGTGTGTTATGAATCTAGTGATTACATGTTGTTAAACAAGTTATTAATGATGTTTCTGCAGGGGTTTCTGTGCTCAACTAATTGCTAAAGCAGAAGAGAAAGCTGCTGCTGGGAACAAAAAGGTGCCTACTTTGAGACTACTGCTGTAAAGATTGGATCTTTATTTTCCTGTCTGATTGGTTCTAAATAATGCTGTGTTGTTTGCAGAAGCTCTCGGATATTGTTGCTCCTGTAGCTGTTAATAATGGACATGTCGCGGCACGAAAAGTTGTTGCAAAACCGAAGCCTAATGCAGTCATTGAGATAAGCCCTGATACTGAAGAGGAGGTAAAGAAAGAGGAAAAGAAAAAACATTCCAACAAGAAGAAAGCCAACAGCCTCACTTCAGTCCTCACTGCTAGAAGCAAGGTACTTTAATTTTCACTTATTTATAGGTCTCTACTGAATTGTTTTTCGCTTCTTGCATTTTGTAGTTGCTTGAATTTGGTCATGGTAAAATGATGCTTGTTCCATTACAGGCTGCTTGTGGTCTGACTAATAAACCGAAGTATAATGTGGTTGACATAGACGCGGCGGACGCTGGAAATGAACTAGCTGTGGTCGAGTATGTTGAGGACAGTACTACAAACAGATTGAGGTTTGTGTGTAAAATGTAACATGTCCTACTAAGTGTTATGTTACTTACCATCTTCTTGAGTTTGCATGTTCACTGTTTTGGTTTTAAATTGAAATGCAGGAGGAGATAAAGCTGTGTGATTATTTGGGTTCTCAGCCTGAACTTAGCCCGAAGATGAGATCAATATTGGTAGACTGGCTGATTGAAGTCCATCAAAAATTTGAACTGCTACCTGAAACACTGTACCTCACTGTGAACATAGTTGATAGATTTCTGGCAGTCAAGATTGTTCCTAGACGCGAACTTCAGTTGGTTGGAATTAGCGCAATGCTAATGGCTTCTAAATATGAGGAGATTTGGGCACCAGAGGTAAGTAAATATGCCTACTCTATGGAGAGTGCACTCAGAGCTTTAAGTGTATTGTGCTAACTGAGTCAGTGTTTTTGCAGGTGAATGACTTTGTATGTATTTCAGACAGAGCTTACAGTCATGAACAGATACTTAAAATGGAGAAAACTATACTAGGGAGCCTCGAATGGAGACTTACCGTCGCAACACCGTATGTTTTCTTGGTGCGCTTCATCAAGGCCTCAGTTGCCGACGAAGACATGGAGCAGATGATACATTTTCTCTGTGAACTAGGAATGATGAATTACGCGGTGGTCGTAATGAACTCCCCATCTTTGATATCTGCTGCAGCTGTCTATGCTGCTAGATGTACTCTAACTAAGACTCCAACTTGGGATGCCACCCTTCAATTGCATACAGGTTTTACTGAGCCACAGTTGCTAAACTGTGCTAAACTACTAGTGAGCTTACATTCGAGTGCCGTGTCAGCTGATATTAAGTTGAAGGCTGTATTCAGGAAGTACTCAAATCCTGAAAGAGGCGCTGTTGCATTACTTACTCCTGCTAAATGCTTGATGCCTTCCTCTGCATCATCATCCTGAAGATCATTTTCCTGTTTTTGATCTTCAAACTTTTCCTGATATGTGAAACAACATCTGTGTCACTCTTTTTGTAATGAAAATCTTTCTCATTCGCTTTAAGTATTTATTATGTCCGGAGATCTTGTTTTTTATGGTCAACTCTGCGTGCGGTCTCGTCTAGAATCGCATTCAATATATGAGAAATCTGAGGGGAGGACCAAGTCATTAGAAACCTTAGCCGGGTGTGGAAAATACAGAGCCTCTTTATGTTGTTCCACACAATCTTTCAATTTGTTCCTGTTCAAGTATATGAAACTCTAACTACGGCTGCAAAAAGCAATGTATATCTTATAAGTTCATTGAAAATTGTACACGCTTAGCTTGAACTATCAGTTAATGTGTGTAGGGTTTTATGGAGGCTACAAAACTGATATCAAATCCCAAACAGTACCACCCTGGAACGGAACAATGCTCATCCTAGACATTCAAGTTGATCCGTCAGCACTTCATCTGGCAGTCTGCGGTTGTGCATGTTCTAATACCTGACTTACTAGCTTGTAAGTTCGACCTGATAAAGCTTTGGTGTGATCAATCAGTTGCTCATACCTGAAAAGATAAATATATTTAAAAAAAGATCAGCTGACCATCTAGCAAGACAAAGATACCATGACCAAGACCAAATTGATACAAGAACGTACACGTCGGGCTTATTAGGCTCCATGATGACAGTTCCAGTAAGAGTATCAATCTTGGTATCTAGCTTTGAGTTTCTGATGAGGTTCATAATCCATCTCTCAGCCTCCTCATAGTTCAGGTTTAACTTCTCAGCAAACACACTGAAGAAAACCACAAGAAACAAATGGTATGCAACATTCAAAGTAAATACAGCAAAAAATTCTATAAATAAATCTCATTTTAAGTTTAATTAATCATATCGGCGATTTAATACAACTTGCAGACACAATGTATATGATTAGGACAATAATCTGACTGAACTCACCTCATGTCAATTCTCTGGTGGATTCGGCAATAAGTCTCGAATATGAAAAGACGTGCATTTTCAAGAAATTCATCAAGTAATGGCACCTTTGACAATCCTCCTTCCTCAATTCTCTTTCCAAGGAAAGGATCATTCAGAATCACCTAAAACATTGAGGAATCTGATTAATGAAAACTGAAAATCACGAAAGCCATCGTACAAGTCCTATACACTAGAACACGTGATTAATCTAGGGCACACGCAAATACGTTTAGAAAGAAATTGTATCCATGTATGGGAAAGTAACTTACTTCTTCACATTCTTTCATCTTTTTCTGCGCTCCATCGAAGTCATAGTTCACATAAACGCATGCTAGAAATTCAGTGATGGGATCTTTATATGAGTTCTGCTGCTGCTCGATGACTCTAATAAATTCCTTAAACTGAGGTCGCCTTCTTTTATTTACAATAAAAGCTGTAGCCAAGTAGCGCAGAAGATGAGGTGCATTGGTCTGTATGGCATTCAAATATCTGAAAAAGAAATAACAAATGAATTATTAAAAATAAGCAATATACTTATTACTGTGGATTGCCATTTCACAACATCCAAGAATTGTTTGGGTTCGGGCTTTTAACAAAACGAGATGATCACATCTTGAAGAGAAATTCACATTTAAAAGGACCAATAAGTACACACTTGTCTTGATTGAAAAGGTCGATAATTTGGTTCCTCCCATTTTCATTGTTGAAAAAGATGAAAAGACTCCAATGCATCAACCATATTCTACATTGCACTGCATTTAGTGGGGTCTGAAAATTCTGCAGCAAATAACATGGTACTATAAGAATCAATATGGTATACGAAAATGACGAATAACATAAGAATGGTACCACAGTACCTTCGAGTCTATGATCTCCTTCAGATGATTCAATTCCTCCGATGCTATGTCCCAATTCTGCATCAGAATTTCAGCTGCAAGCTTCCCCCACAAAGCACTAAGACTTTTCTCAGGGTCAGTACACAGTACTCTATACTGGTAAAGATAATCAGCAGCACCCGAATAATTTCCACATTCAAACTGAAATTTCGCATACTGGTACAATGCCTCAATTTGAACTGGACCAATCTGAGAAAAACAATTTTCAAAGTAATTAAGCCACTGCTTCTTCGTTTGTACAGTAAAAAGAAAGCGATCAGCTCGTCATCAGTCGAGCTTTTATTATGATGAAAACTAAACAACACCTGATATCTATCATTGAGCATCTGAATATTGTAAAACTTGTCAGCTTTCAATTCCTGAACAGCAGCCGGATTCTGCAAGAATGAAACGAGTGGAGCAGCAGACTCTTCCAAAGCCTTTAGCCTCGATACAACTTCAACTCTCCTATCAACCATATCTACAACAACCAAAAACAAAGCTATAACAACACGTATCAACCAACACCAACAAATGACAGTAAAAATCAA
Organism: Sedum album; assembly: GCA_006409495.1. NCBI lineage: Eukaryota > Viridiplantae > Streptophyta > Magnoliopsida > Saxifragales > Crassulaceae > Sedum > Sedum album. The sequence continues at coordinate 82,727 of QZGG01000663.1, read as the reverse complement.
ACCTTGCGGTACTTGTTCGGTTTGATAGAGACTCCTATGAATATCCATGGCGTAATCAACCATGTTCGTCTTGTTAAGTAATTCAATCTTAGCTTTCAGTATCTCCTCATCCTCGTACAATCGAAGCTCCTGCAGAAACTCCAGCACCGGAAACACTAAATGCCGATCGAGATTTGGAATGATTCGGGGCGTCAGATCGTACTTCGACATAATTCCGGCGCCGATGACGATTCGAAACCCTAGAACAGAATCGACTTCAGCTGCAGTGCTGCTTTTAATTGGACCAACCAATTGAGCCGTTGAATCGAAACGAACCATATTCGATCAAACCGATAAATTGAACCGGTCTTTGTATTTCACCAAAACGAAACCCTAATTTTGTTGGAAGATGTCTACACTTGAGATCGAACTTAATAGATTATTCTGCACTTTGAACATTGAAGTCGTGAATATCAGATTCACAGTTAAAATAGAAACATATATCCGTACGTAACTGTAAACGTTTGACTTTATATAATTTATCAACAATGAGAATGGATCAAATGAAAAGTGGTAGTTTGGTTATAAAATGCAAACAAATCTAGACCATTCATTTAATTACATCCGACGGTTATTATATAATCTTATTAATTAATATATTAAATGACAAAAGGGCAATAATGGAAACATACATTATAATATATTTTCAAATATATCAATTAAAGTCAATCCCTTTTTTTATGGTAACTGAAATTCAATTCTTTGATTAGGAAATCGACATTTAATATTTTGTTTTCAAACATTCAAATTTATTTAACAGACTTTCCCAAATACGACTAGATTGTTTCTTCACCGAATTCAAAAATAATGGTTTCTGAATTCGATAGCAACTCTCGCCTCTTTCAATATATTTCGTATTTCATAAATTCAGTATTCGTATTTCATTAGGGTTTGTTTTTATATTACTAATGAATTCGTTTGTAAAATCCATACATTGTATATCTTTGATTCATGAATCATATTATAGCAAATCATGAATCATAGATGTTTTTTACTTAAATACTTAGTTCGTCATCTGATTTTGTTTACATCGATGTTCTAATAAATTTATTTCAGTATTTCTTATTCACATTATACTTTGTTTAGTATTACTAATATATTCGTTATGATTTATTTTTATAAAAAAATTGCTACGCGAGGTAATGTTAAATGAAAACATCATTATCAGTTTGTTTATGAATACATGAAACACATGAAAGTTTTATGATGCGTTGTTTATGAATACATGAAACACATCATAACAAATCATGAATCAATATAAAAATGATATCATAATGATATAGTAGCAAATCATGAATCATATGAACAATTCATGAATCATAGTATAGCAAATCATGAATCATATGAACAATTCATGAATCACAAGTGGCAAATCATGAACAATTCATGAATCACAAGTGGCAAATCATAAAAAAATTGCTACGCGAGGTAATGTTAAATGAAAACATCATTATCAGTTTGTTTATGAATACATGAAACACATCATAACAATTCATGAATCATAGTATAGCAAATCATGAATCACATCATAACAATTCATGAATCATAGTATAGCAAATCATGAATCATATGAACAATTCATGAATCATAGTATAGCAAATCATGAATCATATGAACAATTCATGAATCATAGTATAGCAAATCATGAATCATATGAACAATTCATGAATCACAAGTGGCAAATCATGAATCATAATAACGAATCATGAATCATAATGCAGCAATTGATGAATCATGTAATCTTGTTGTTTTTATTGAATTCACATAACATTAACCAAAATATGAAGACAGCAACATTAGCCACAATTAGTCCCAGAACGACATCATCAGACGAAAGCCTATATAACCTCGATCTCCTGCAAACACAGAAAATAGACAAGATAAATCATATAATTCATCAAAAGACATATCTAAGCACACACATCATCTAATAAAACAAAGTGCATAGTCAATTACCATCCACCAATTTGATTAGAAAAAGAAGAGTGCTTGAAATCAAATCCCTTGTTAGGAAACCCAGGCCTGAAAAACCTAACTCCATAACCAGTTACACTTGCCCCCAAAAGTCTAGGGCGCAATTTGGAAAACACTGGGTTTACAAAAAGATTGAAACTTTTTACATGGGAAATGTTTTTGGCTGCGTAAGATGAAGTGGGGCTTGAATAGAAAGCATGTGACGACGATTGCTTGATGAAAGTCGAAGAGGAGACCCAACTGAGAATTCAACTTCCCCATCAACACGCATCTGCGAAAATCCACTCAAACGATTCCTCAAGTGGATTCTGAATCGATCAACGGATTGAAAAGGTCGAGCCTTTAGCCCTCAAGATAGAGACTTTTTCGCTCTCCGCCGCCCACCCTTCTTTGAAATCAATTTCGGAAGACGATTGAAACTGTACGGATCGCTTTTGCTCTCCGCCGCCCACCCTTCTTTGATTGACTGATTGTGCGTGAACGGGATTTTCGGGAACAATATCAAAACCGCCTCATTCTTGATTTTTTCTGGACTAATTTACCCTTTCTACGTTTCCAAAATAATAATATCGTATTTAATGTTTCGTTTAATTGCATTTCGACCCCCAAATTAATAACCGTCCGATCTGATTATTCAACGATCCAGATCTGTTTGTATTTTATAACTCAAATCTACTTTTCACCTGATCCTTACTCACAGTCTAGTGGTCGTGGAGGTTGTATTATAAATCACACGTCATGAATTCGATTCTTAAAAAGTGTTAGAATCAATATAACAACATTTATTATCAATACTATGAAGGAGGCATTATGTGGAACTCTATGATGTTGATTGTTACCTCATCTACTTGGAAGATTGTTTCAGTTTTAAGAACTATAGCTACTTGACCAAGTTTGGTTGTGCCATTATTGTCAAATTTACTCTATTTGTCAAATTTACTCTATTTTTCACATTTGTAAAATAGTTGCATGAAAAGGATGTTATATTTGATCTCAAAAGTCGGTGGTTCAAACCATCGAGAATGCTCAAATATGACATTAATCATCTTTCAAATGGCTAATATAAATAAATTAGCTACTAATTATTCTCTTAGCCAAAGTCACTGTCAGCTATGCAGCATTGTATATATATATAGGGGTTGTATCATGTGGAACCTCCCTTTTTCATGGATCCATGAATCCCCCTTTGCATCCATTGATTGCATTTCCTGTTTGCATTTTGGACACACCAGATTGTGCCAAGTGTTTGCATTTTTGAAATGCACACGTGAGTTGCACATGCTCATTAATGCGCTGGTACAATCTGGTGCGTCCAAAATGCAAACAGGAAATGCAATGAACGGATACAAAGGGGGATCCATGGATCCATGAAAAGGAGGGGGTTCCACATGATACAATCCCTATATATATATATACTCTCCAGTTATCCTTCATTTGATGTACATGAAAAGGTAGATTTCAAGGAAATGGCGTCCTCCTCATCTACCACAGGCAGATCGATATTCAGCTCATCGGAACAATTTCTACTCATGTTGCTCACAGCTTTCCTTTGTGGGTTCCTAGCCTACTCGATCTTGGATGCACTCATGGCTGCTGCTGCGAACTTGATGCAACGGATTCTCATAGTCTCCCCTATGCTTTTTATCATTTTTGTTCACTTTATGTACTTGTCATCATCGTCATCAATATCACATTCACACGAAGGAGATATATCAACTTCTTGGAATGGTGTTGGCCTTGTGCTGATGGTTTGTATTTGTCTAGTGATCATAAGCTATGCACCTGCTTTCAGCTTCTGGTCTTGCATTATGTTTCAGGTTTTCATCGGTTTGGCTTTGACAATCTGAATAATACTCGAGCTTTTATTTGTATCCTGTTTTCAGAGTTATGATTTACAGTCTGATACACAACAACATTTGCAATACTAAGTAAGAAAAAAACCCAACAACGTTTGCAAAGGAACTTCTTCATTTTGTACACTTTCAGTCTGCACTAATCTGTCACTGGTGTTTGTTTTGAGCTGGTGGAGCAGATGATGATGTAAAAGGTCAGGTGAGGAGGATTGGTAGAGGTTAACCCACTGATTACCATTTCTTTGGTCGCAGTTAAACAACTAATTACCACACCTTAAACCAACTTTGTATGTGTATGCAGCGGACTGTTAGTTAGTTGCTTGTTGGTTCAATAGGATATGCTTAAGAGATGGAGTGATCTGCTACATCACATATTAATTTACACTGTTATCTAAGATTCACTTTTGAGAAGACCCTAATCAATAAAGTAACTTACTTTTGTGAAGTGGATATTTAACAACAAAAGTGACTTACTCTTACACTCTAAACACACACTTTGAAGTCATGTAGTTTTGAGTTGAAAAGATTATGACTCTAAAAAATGTTTAAAAAGCATGTAGCTCTCTATTAAGTAAAGATTGGCAACTGGTTAAGTGTTTGAACTCCACACACGCCACCTCCCAATGATGCAAGTTCTGATGCAAACATGGATTTGGATGCGGCTAAGAAAATGCAACAGGAATTTTGATGCAAATTCTTTCCTTAGTCAGGCTACGAACGCTTTAAAATACCAAAGAAAATAAAGTGGTAACTAACTAACAACAGAGCCAGGATTGAATAACCATACAGAGGAGATGAATGCGACAACCTTTACAAAGTTCCTACATTTAAATTGGGGTCTCTAATGAACATGTTCCTATCCGACAAAATCTTGTAGTAACATATTCAACAATCGTCCCGCCTCCCCTCTTACCTACGGAAACTAGTAAAACACGAGCAATGACCAGAGCTACCAGCACCACAAAATACAAGTTCAGATTCAAACCAGAATACCAAGATTATCCCCCCAGCTTGCTGTTAGTAATAGCTATACTGACCTCTAGTCCCATGCACTGGTAACAGCAGTGCCACCACCACCATAACCGCCTCCACCGCCGTAGTTGTAGCTAGTAGGAGCTCCGTAATAACTGCCTCCCCTACCTCCTCCGTTGAAGTAATCTACGCCTCCTCTGTTATAAGAGTTGTCTTTACGGAAATCCCGACCTCCAAACCTTCCACCGCCGCCACCACCACCTCGCCGGCTTTTCCCACCATATGATGAACGAGAAGCATATCGTGAGAGCCAGGCAGGTACTTCTTGGTTTGATTCTTGCATTAGATCAGCCAAAGGCTTTGCCATGGACAAATTGTTCTCATTGAAAAATGCAGTGGCTAAACCTGATTTACCAGCTCTCCCTGTCCTTCCAATACGATGGACATAGTCATCAACATCATTTGGAAGGTCGAAATTGACCACATGGGCAACATGCGGAATGTCAAGACCACGAGCCGCCACATCTGTTGCAACCAAAATAGGGGTTCTCCCAGATTTAAATGACCTCAGTGCTTGTTCTCTTTCCTGCATGAATATTGAATCATAATATTGCAGATATTAGACGTATAAAGAACACAGAGCGAGTAGCACTAATTGTACTGCCATGATACTTGGCACAATTCTTACAAAACAAAACAGAAAGGTCCGTTTCAAAATCATAAGAAACAGATCATATGTGGAAAACAATACACATAATTAGTTGTATGAAATTTCTGGACTTTTAGTGTGATTTGCAATTCATACTACGAAAATTCTGGGTCATTTTTACAAAATATGCAAAACCAAATCAAGACCATTTAGATATATTGCAGGTAGTGGTACTTAAAAGTTAAAAACAGTCAACACTCGTCATGGGAGATAAGATTAGTGCCATAAACATCACAAAGGGCAAAAGATTCACTAAGAACAAACACACTGCTAAACATGAGGATTTGTGAGACGGTAGATCAAAAAAGTTACAATCAAAGCTAGAAGTGGCAATATCAAAACCCAAAAACAAAGGTGAGTACCATATTAAAATCGGATGAAGGGAACTGGGGTATCTGAGTATGCTTTTTTACATCTAGGGATGTGATTCTTAAACAATTATGACATGCAGTAAAAGGGTATGTGTATGCAAACCTTGCATAGTTCAGCAGCCCCAATAGGACGCTTATATAGTTCCATGTAAACGAAAAAGGCATCATGATACAATAACTACAACTTAGTATGATTGGAAGACAATAGACTGACCTGCTGAGATCTGTCACCATGTATTGTGGTAGCAGGAAAACCGTTTGTGTATAACCAATTTTCTAGAGCATCAGCTCCCTTCTTTGTCTCCACAAAAACTAAAGTCAAAGCTTTCTGCACAGTAATGAAAAATGAGATAAAAATAAGAACCCAAAATCATCTTCAATATGTTTCATTTATCAAGTTGATATGTCCATGAGCGCAGAATACTATAACCAACTTCAAGAAGGTATTAGCACACCTTGTCCGGTTCACTATTCGCTCTCTGAGCATGAAGAAGGTCCATGAGATGACTTCTCTTGTCTGAATCTAGCACATATTCAACCCTTTGTGAAATCAAATCAGTACTGGAACCAACTCTTCCAACCGTAAGGAATATGTAGTTTGAAAGGAAATCAGAAGCCAATCTCTGCATATGTAGAAATAAATGCAATCAATTAACTGATAGTAAGCACTGCACTGGATTTCAATCCAAATTTTATTAGCAGAGAATAACAATACGTTTTTCTATCACAAGATATAAGCTTTGTTTAACAGCAGTAGAAGAAATACAAATTTATGCATGGAACAAATAAGGCCGTTCTACTTCATGATTAAATAGTATTCAATTTGCAGCAACGTCAAGAGACAAAATGATTAAATGGATCAATACACTTCATTATATGTGCACACAAATAATACCTGTATTTCCTTTGGAAATGTAGCACTAAAAAGCATCGTTTGTCTCATGCCTGTAGGAGGCATATCCATCTGTTCAACAATTTTTCTAATTTGAGGTTCAAAACCCATATCAAGCATCCGATCAGCCTCATCCAAAGCTAAGTACTTGATCATCTGGAGCGAGATTCTTCCTCTCTCCAAAAGGTCCACTAGCCGTCCAGGAGTTGCTACAAGTATATCAACTCCTCTCTCCAGCTCACGTAGCTACGCAATTCAAGAATAGTAAAAAAAACTTGATTAAAAAATAGTACCAATCGCAAGTATAGATCTTTTCTGTTATACCATCATCATAGCTTATTGACATGCATGAACACAAGCAAACGTGATTCATGCTGCACATAATATATGTTATGTTTGATGCACCCGATTTTCTATATACCATTTTTCTTATAAATGTCAATCTAGATTCTAGTTTTATAGCGCATTGTGAGCCTAGCTCGACAAAGATAAGTCTATGACATTTGGTATTGTCAGATCAATCAGCAAAGAAACAATTCATCTAAGAAGACTACTCCAGAGCAAAAATCTGAACTTCTATCAAAACCCACAGTTTATAGGTAAACGTGAAACAAAGAAAAAAACCTGCTGGTTAACAGGTGCTCCTCCATAAACAACGACCACCTTCACGCCGGTTTGGTACGAAAACTTCTTGGCTTCCTCATTTATCTATGCAATAGCCAACTTTAGTTTGTCAAGAATGATGAAACAACAATAATCCTAACTGAACTCTACTCGATGCATAGATTATTCAATATACCTGGCACGAAAGCTCCCTGGTTGGCGAAAGAATAAGTGCCCTTGGATAAACCATCCACGAACCACGGGGTGGCCTTTGAACAGATTGACTTTTCATTATACCGCTAATAATCGGGAAGCAGAAAGCAGCAGTCTTACCGGATCCTGTCTGAGCACATGCCATTAGGTCACGACCACCTAATGATATGGGAATGGTGTGCCGCTGAACAGGTGTAGGTCTCACATACTTGCATCTCCTTATATTCTGGTTGAGGGCGTCACCCAAATCGATTTCAGCAAATGTATTGACAGGAGGAGGGATATCATTCCCACTTACATCCACCGGAATATCTTCATACGCATCAAAATTTATTCCAGTATTTTCTGGCTCAGCAGGTAAGTTATTGTCTTCTTCGTTTGCAAAAGGATTCACCTCCCTATCTCTTCCAAACCGCCCATCATTTCTATTACCCCAACTACCACCACGACCACCGCCCCCACCACCAAATCTCGGAGCACCCCAGCCTCCACCACCACCACCTTGCTCGACCCTGTTGTTTACAGCAGCAGTAGATGAACCAGTGTACGGTGGAGCATCAGCTGACAGCTGACGATTCCTAAGATGTGGAGGAACATATGAAGGTTTAGTTTTCGCCGCATAGTCAGCAGCAGCCACAGAATCAGCCCACGAATGTGACATAGTAGAACAAACAAAAAATCCTAAATTCCCTTGAAAACACGTTATCAGACAATCAGTAAACACCAATGTTCGCCCTTTGATTTGACTTCTAGCTCCTGTTATATATCTGCTTCAAAACCCTAGAAAAAACTCAAACAATTCACCAAATTAGAATCAATCCTCCTTCCAAATCACCAACTTCCAACAACCAATCCAAATCAACAAACGCATACAGAAAAATATATAACGAAATCAATCCAAAGCAGGAGCTAAAATGCTGAACAAATCAAGTCATACGAGTCAAACAAAATCCACCACTAATCAACGAAAAGTTTATACAAATCGCTACACATCAACGAAAAGCTCCAAATCGGTAATAATCTACCAAATCCAAAATCGCAAAAGAGTGAAACCAATTCCATTCAGATAGGCGACAAAATCGGAATCTATTAAAGCATGTATATCTACCTGATGCGAAGATGTCGGTCGGCTGAGCAAGACGATTGTTGGATGAGATGACGATGTGATTGCGAACGATCCGCAAGCAAAGCAACCCTAAATTCTCTCTTTCTACAAGACTTCGAGGTTTCGCCTCTTATCCCAAACGTCGCCGTGTTAACAATGTGTCGTACTGAGCATTCAATTTCAAAGCCTCCTTTTCACACTATGATAATTAGGAAATATATAATGTGAATCCTCTTAATTTGTTAGATTTGTGGATCCCTTCTTGCACCCGTCGATTACATTTTTTGGACGCACCAGATTGTGCCAGCCCATTAATGAAGCATGTGACCTACACGTGTGCATTTGTCATGTGCACACGTGATGTGCACATGACAAATGCACATACGTGGCGCAATATGCGTCCAAAAAATGCAATCAACCAATGCAAGAGGGAATCCACGAGTCTACCAAATTTGATGAATCCACAGAATACAACCTCATGATAATTAATGACTAATGCACATTCGAACGTAATTTAATAATAATTTTTTAACATTATACTCCCTCCTTCCCACAAATTTTTTTCACATTTTCGATTATTTGTGAGATATAAAATAATTAAAATGGACAAACATAATGGGACGGAGGGAGTATAATTTTATATTTTGATAGTTGCTTGCATGGCATGGTCTTAAAGTTATAATAAAACGTCAAAACGAAGTTATTTTGAGTCTCACAATAAATAGCTGCACATCACCAAATCCTGGCCACTGACAATTACCTTAGTTCTAAATGGAGAGACAGACGTGGGAAGTTTTTAAGTTTTTTTATCCACTGACAATTTACTCTAGAAATTCATCAGGGCTATAGCCCAGGTTATTTTTGCACCTTAGCGACAAGATACAGGAACAGCACCAGGGATGGCTTTGATACTTCAAAGCTTACTAGAGATCGAGAAGGATTCAGCTTTTATTTGCTCCCTCAGAACCCTTCTAAGCAACTTGTTGGTAGCTGTTCGAGGAAATTCTGGGACGATTAAGACTTGGCTAACCTGTTAAAATATGAGAATTTCAGAAATTGACGAATCTAAATCTATTTCTCGGTGTGCAGTTTCATTGAATTTTGTGAATATCTTCAACGAACCTTGAAGAGTGGGTTGAGGTTCTTTTGTATAGCTCGTGATAATGTTGACTTCAATTTATACGGATCAACTTTGTGCCCTGACTTTAACACCACAAATATAACTAACACTTCTGGACCACCACCAGTAGGTTGACTGCTTACTGCAGCAGTTTCGAGTATCCTATCATCAGCCTTGTCACAGACTCGTTCAATCTCCACTGAACTCGTCTGCATACAAACAAAGTAAAAAGTGGCAAGGCTGAGAATAAGTTTACTTAACTTGCTACGATAAACTGCAGCTATTGCCGTTATTTTGAAATTCTCTTTTTAGGGTATTTTAATGCTATGCCCGATGATTTAGGTTATTTGAGGAAATATTTATGTCTGCAACTAACGTCATAGTACCTTAATGCCTCCGAGATTCATAGTATCATCAGCTCTTCCTTGCAAATGTAATAGCCTCCAACCGTCCTTTTTACTATGTCTCCATGCCGCCTTAGAATCTGAGAAAAAGAGAAATGTGAGCATTAAAATGCTGAAACTAATTGAAGCGTACTGAATTTGAAAGGTTTTTTTAAGCACCTTCCCATTATAAGACGGCATCCCTGCAAAGTAAACCTCTTCATGATCAGCATTAAGCAATCTGTCTTTAGCTCCCATGATATGAGGCAATAAGGCAACCTCGCCGACACAAGGTTCTTCATCAGGCTGCAAATACATATGAAAATGAGCACTGCTTCAGTCTCTGATTGTTGGCATGGGGATCTTAGCTTTTCATGAAAAAGTTCCGTTCAAATTCCTTTCCCGATATGTCAAAACAAACGGGATGAAACTCATTAGATACTGTACTATAATTCTTACATAAGGCCTTCCATTTTCGTCAAGGAAGACGAGCCCAGTAGTCAATGCTGGTGTGCTCATCGCTCCAAAGGCTTGTGGCTGGAGCAAACTTCCTTGTATATAACTTGATGCGAGCTCGGTGCCTCCGCAGCACTCTATGATCGGTGAATAATAAGCCCTTGAACTGAGCCAAAGGTCGTCGTCCTCGTTGGAAACTTCTCCCGTGGAAGCAAATACTCTGCCAACATAAAACACTTCTTATTAGTCACTCTGATATACAATAGACTACAACTCATAAGAAAATAAAAAACACTCCATACCTGGACAAAAACTAAAATTACCATTTGTATAAGCAGTAATACGTAACCGAATAAAGATTGTTCAAAAGGATATTTACTTTATTTTTGACCAATCTAAGCCATCCATGCAATTTGTATTCTTCCAAGTTTTGACAAGGCTCGGAACAGTCCCCAAACTAGTAACTCCCGCATCCTGTGATGAATAGGTAATGACCAAAAGCTATTGCTTCAAAGAAGATGATGATATAAATTAAAATGAGGTCACTACCTGGACAAATTTTCCGAACCCGCGATCTAGAGGAGATCCATGATAAAGAGCTAAAGTGGCGCCAGTTAAGAAACCGGCATATAGCACGGTTGGTCCCATCACCCATCCTAGACTAGTTGGCCAACACCATACATCCCGTGTGCTCACATTGATTTGTGCCCATGCGTCTGCAGCTGACCTTATTGGGCATACTTGTGTCCACGGGATAGCTTTAGGGTCGCCTGTTACAAAGTGAAAAATGATGCAAGTGGTTCATATAAAGTCATCAACGATTGCGGCTGATTCAGTTTCTTGACCTGAGGTCCCAGATGAGAACAATATATTAGTAATAGCGTCTGCTTGTTGATAAAAAGGAGTATATTCATGAGGCCTGCAACATAGAAAAAGAGAACCATCCATACTCAACAACCACACATATGTATGCACAACTGTTATACTTAGCAATTTCAACATCTGAAAATGTATCCAAGTACCTTGCTAAGTGACTTCCAGTAGAAAGAAAATCCTTCCATGACAAGTCTTGTTCTCGCAATTGAATTGCAAGTTCACTCCCATTTGCAGGAAGGACAAAAACTTTGTCAGGAGCAGCGTCAACAACGCGGCTGCAGAATATAAAGAAGAGTGTACAGATGAGTAGTATAGACTAAAATCAGAAAGAGGGAGTTTTTACTGTTTTCGGTCAATTGGTCGATTCACAAGTAGATTTTGCTATTTTTATCATCTTAGGCAAAAACTAAGGAATCAATTAGAGCCAAATTAAACAAAGTCATACCTGTACAATGGATATTTCCGACCCCCTCTTATGATGAAGTCCTGATAAACATAATTATCATATTCAGCAGGATTCATTCGTAGAACCAATACAATACACTCCTGCTAAGAAGGGTATGCAGGGTAATTGAAAGAGAAGAACGATACTTTAAAGATTACCAACCTGAGTAAAAATGGCCTTAGCGTGAGAAATTCGCAATCGAGCTGCAATCTCCTTCGCTGCAAAGCTGTCCGCAATGGACACGACAACAAATCCTGCCAGAACGATGCCCAGATAAATAATAACTGCATAGACTGTCATGGGCATGACTATAGCAATCGCATCGCCCTTTGAGAAAAAACCATCTAATAAATTAGCCACCAGCCTACAAGTAAATAGCAACCTCACGTGAGCTACATTGATAAAAACATGGACGAGAAAGAGACCTGAAGCATCAGTAACTATTCAAAAATGTTCAAGAGAGACTTGAATCCTACATTACTTGTGCTCGTAGTTCAGCCAATGTCATTCGGTTAACAGGAGATTCATCATCACCTTCCTCCCTCCATATGACAGCCACACTGTTATCGTACTTTATTGGGCAGCTAGATGGCAGTATACAGCATTCAGCAATATTATAAACAGACCCTGGGAGCCATGTACCTCCATGCTTCGAATTGTCTGATGTATCTAGAATACAACTAGGCGGCTTTTGAAACACGACGGACAGCTCTTGAAGAACAATACCCCAGTAGATCTATAAATTCCAACCAAAACAGGCTTAACGCATCTAAGCAAATCATACACATATTTGATACGTATATATGCACAAAGAAATTACATCAGGATTCTCAACACTGAACTTGTGGAACAACTTATAGCTCGATAAAGGGTCTCTGTAAGACCCTCCGAGCAGCCTTGGACCGTACGTTTCCAATATCCTCCCCAAGTTAGACTGCTGTGACTGATACCTGCATTTAATTTTGCGTTTCAGTTCAATCAACACACATCCATTCAACACTAACCGACCCAAAACGCGCTTATCATAAATTTCACACAATTGCGAAACTAATTTCCAAACTTATTCAACTGGCTTTTAGACAACATTCTAAGATTAGATCAACATGGAGGAACAAAGCAACTATGTATAGACAAAAGGTGGTGCTTACAGAGATGGGAACCAATACAGGCGAGGTCCCATGGTGGCAACATCCCACTGTGCATAAACAGAGTAGTAAACAAGCTGATGCAAGCGAAAAGGGTGGTTGGGTTTGAGGGCTCGCCGTTCAACAATCTCTCGCCAGACAGCTCTCGGGTCCGACAATCCAACCAGCAAGATTACATCTTTGAGAACCGAATCGATAACTGTAGCGTCATTCAGGTTCAACCCAGCTTGGAGCAGATCCTCAATTCCAATTTCTTTAACACCCTTTTGCGTATACATCGCAACACTCTCAAAGGTGAAATCTTTTCGCTGAAATTGAGTGAGAAATAAAAGAGAGAATGGTGAATGATTAGTGTATCCTTAATTGATTATTCGGATGTCGTCAGGTATCTGAAGATTGTGGTAATGTGGTGGGTAGGAGGTAGGACGCATGTGAGGCCACGCGTTCAGCTACTACAACAACTTTGAGAGTTGTTGACATAGCTCAGATTTGGCTAGAAGTTTCAGCTGCTTTAGCTAAGATTGACTTGGTAAGGGGTTGACTGATATTATTATTACAAATATGTCTAGGCTGCAAGAAGGGTGAGAGATTCTCGTGCGAACTTGTTTGATTTCTAGTTGTAGCTGAATGGTTTATTTGGCGAATCGAAGTGTCCATTCTGCAGCAAGTTCGTCGTGTTTGGCTCTGTCTGTTAAGTAAAGACGGCCAATCCCAGGGACTAGCGGATTATCTGCGAAACAGCATTTATAATTAACTTTTGAAGATATCATTTGTTTGCTGAAATGAATTTGAGCAAATTGTAAAACTTACAGGGATCAGGACTTGTGAATATGGATCTAATAGCTTGAAGAACTTTGGAGATAGTTAGAGCCGGACTCCACCCATCTTTCAATATGCTAAGACCAAGATTGCCGCTAGAATCCACATTACAATGGAAGATCCGGGTTTTAAAAACAACCTGAAATCCTAAAAGTGATGTTCATCTGAATAAGAGGACAAGATAACTTGAAAGCTCACTAAGATTTTTCTTCTTGATAAACAAAAATTAAGCATGGCTATGTTATTCTTCAGGCTCATTTTCATTCTCTAAGATTCAACTCAATAACAAGCGACCCAAAAAAACACCTTCAACTCGTTTCAAAGCGGTTGAGCAACGTAGTGTTGTTTAGATTATATAAAACCAGATACAAAAATCAACCTTCTAAACCAACATCATTTATTCAGCCATCGTTAAAGTGACACCGTTATAAAACTAGTTGATTTTAACTCACTCCTCAAGATCCCATTCACGAAAAAAATTATACTTTCTCGACACACATCAAAACATTAGAGTTGCTGACCTTTGGCGGTTTAAACGGGTAATCACTCGGAAATGTTATATCTAGGAAAAAGATCCCATCTTCATACGGCGTCTCTGCAAAAGAAAATTCAAATCAGCTCGTTCCTCTAATCACCAAAACTAAGAAACATGATCCTACTTTCTATCCATCAAAAATACAAATTTCTAACTTTCGAACTGTACGAAAAAAAGAAAGGCATCATAACTGGATGACGTCAGCAGCACAAAATCAAGTGAGATAGAGATTGGAAGAACCTGGAGGACCAATAATGGTTGCAATCCAGTGATAGAGATTATCTCCTTTAGGGCTAGCGGATGAATCAACTGGTGGGTGCGTGTTGAGTTCAGCAATCTCAGTTTGAATCCTCTTTCCGGATGATGAAACAGACGTCCGCGACTGCCATGACGACACCGGCCTCCCCATCCCTCCACCGCTGCTCATCATTTTGCCCTAATTAATCTGAATTGATCGATCCAATTCTATTACTAGGGTTTAGTCTCTGAGCTTCACTAGGTGTGTAATTGTGTATGGAAACTGGAAAGTTGGTTTTGCGAAATTACCAAAATACCCTCGCGGATAAATTTTCCGCAAGAATCAAGATTTTCTTTTTTTTTGACACACAACAAAAATACAGGTCAAATGAGTGTCTGCTTCTACATAAGTACATGACCTTAAATATGGACACATTCGCCGAAACAAGCTGATCGATATGAGATTGGTGGACATGGTTATGGAGTCGATGGGGAATGAATGTAGTGTCAGCAACCATCTACAGCAAGAGTAGGCTTGATGCGAGGGAGGACAGCATGAGTGAAGTTAGAGTCAGTGTCGTGAGCCATGGAACAGAGGCCAATGGAGATGAGTCGCCGGGTGTTGGGCTAGTCGGACCAGGGGCAGGTAATCCTCCAGAGCCATTGCTGTAGCGATAAAAAGGCAAGGTTTGTTAGCAACAAGTACTTCAAACGGAATACTCAGTGAGAAAATGGACGAAAAATGAGGTGGGATTATTCGAATATGATACTCACCTTCCTGTAAATTTACATGACCCATAACCTGCAAAATTTAAAGAAAGCGGAAAATTTTTAAGCCGGAAGATAGAAAATTTTCAATCTCAACGAGTAAGGACTAAGGAACACAAATGTTTAAGGGGAAAATACTTACTAGGGTCTCTTGAGGATAACTGGGCTGAACCGTCAAAGTCACATGTACCCCCAGAGCTTCGCATTCTTTGGTAATAATCATTATATGCATATGAAGCGTGGTTTTGAAGAGTGTTAGGGAGATAACACGGCTGGCCAGACTGAATAGCACTACAGTTAGCATGCCCTTGTCCACAAGCCCAATTTATCCCAGCCTCGAGCTTATCAGAATCTGCACCATCTTTTGCTAAACAAAATAGTGATGAGCCATTAGCTGTAGTTTGTGCAGAGTCGGAGAGACTCAAAGGATAGATGGCTGTTCCGTTGGGATAAAATGCACCCCAGTTTCTTTCGGATACTGGCCCGGGTCTTTTGTCTTCATTGAACAACTCGTAAATATATGTATTGATGGGCATATCTGGCTGACTTGGAGGACCGGAATTATTAGATACCCTTTTGATTAAGTTGGTGTTAAAGATCTCAGCATTCTCTAAAGTAGCGTCAGGCTCATTAGCCCCACCTGCTGATGGCCATCCAGTCTCCGTCACAACCACAGGAATTCCGGAAAATTTATACGCTTCAATGGCGTAATAGGTTGCATCAACCATGGCATCAAACATGCTGGCGTAGTGCAAAAGAGTGTTCGGGTCAACAATCTGTTTCACTGGAGGCAGTTGCCGGAAAAGGGCATAATCAATTGGGAAAATTCCGTTGCTGGATGTGTATCCATAGTAAGGATATGCATTCAACATGAAATAGGAACCCGTGTTTTTTATGAACTGGAGCATTTGGGACAGCGTTGAGTTCCATGTTGAATTGAATGTGGCCGTCGATGGTGGGAATGATTTAGGAATTATGTCCATGGATTGAGGAGACGAGATTTTCACCAGAGAGTTTAGGTTTGCCGCAACTAGCGCTTTCTGCAAGTTGTTCATGGCAGGGACTAAAATAGGAGCAGCATTTGGTATGGTTGTTAGAACCTCGCTTCCAACGGCAATGCTTGTAATATTTGTTGAAGGTACGTAAGCTGCAACATTTTTATTGATCCAGGCAGCAGCAGTTGATGGAGATTGCCCAATCCCAAGGACCTCCTGGTTGGTCACGCTAACCATTACTTCAATACCACTGTTTGAAAAGGCTCTAAGCATGTGAGCGTCAGCATCATACAGGCGGACGTGAGTGATTTGATTAGCTTTAAGCAGTGCAACTATGTCTGCAGCTGGCGGTAAATTAGTGATTTCCGTACCAATGTTTACCCCCACAAATGCACCTACACGAAAAGAAATGAGATTTTCAACATTCATAAGCATTTACTTCCTACAAACCAGATAAACCTTTTCGAATAAATACTAACCTGACGATGGCAGAAGTATAGCACCGAGAAAGAATATAGTTCCAAGCCATATTTTGAACAACATTTGACAACACTCAAAGCTGAACTAGAGAAATTGTGTATATTGATGTTCAACCTGCGCATAGAAGTAAAGTATGAGAATCTGTCAACAAGAGCTGTAGTTGACAAACATCTAAGGGTAACTTCATTCCTGCCGATTGTTCTATCAGGGCATTATGAATAGATTGAATGTTAGACACATCAAAGCTAGGCTAAGAAACCACATTGCGCATGTCAATCAATCACACTTCAGTAACTCACACAAAAAATAACAATTGTCTAAATAGGAAGCCACAGGCAAAATGGAAAGATTTCGAGCTTCACGGTGTGTCAGAAGTTTGCAATTTCAAATGCATTCTTGAGAATACTAAAGAACCCCGTAGAACAATCCCAATCTCATTGCTTTGAGTATACTACCACAACTTCCAAATCTCAAAAGCTCATTATCAGTACAAAAACAGGCAATTCAGAGAACCCAAATCAAGAAAAAGAAGCAGAAGCTATGAGCCCAACATACCCGATCCAGCAACAGCAGATGACCCCAACCAAAAACCAAGCAGCTAGCTAAAATGTAAAAATGATGAAACCCTAGACTAGAGAAAAGTGAACAGTTAAGTGACAAAAATGTTGAACCCTACAAAGCCAAAAATGAGCATCAACCTCTCACTCCCTCCCACTTCTTCTTTCTACACTTATTACAGCTCAGACCAGCACACACTCAACTCAGCTGTTAATAATTGAAAGCTCAATACAACACAAGTGTTAAACAAATCAACCCATTCACCAACCAGAGTCAAGAAACATAAATGCTCTCTAAATTTCATTTGAATATAACAACACTAACAGAAATGGGTCAAAGACTAACCTCCAAATCGAAGCACCTTTAGCTTTCACCAGATCCCCTTGTGTATACTTGAGTTGAAATTGAAACGTCAAGAATGGAATTTGTATTTTTGGGAAGATACAAACACAAGAGTTTCTTCATTTCCCATTAATATATAAACATTTAACAAAATAGAAGAAGATGGTCACCTTGGGAAGCTTAAAGATTCATCGACCTTTGCCTGGCCTTGTGGCCCGCGTCAACAATTATTGAAATAAATCATTTAATATTCCAAAAAAACGTGTAGGGTGTTTTTCGAATCTGTAAATAATTAATAATTATATATTCGTTTGTCTATCATTTTTTATTTATTTTATACTCATATGTAATTGGTTTCATTAAGTTATAAGAATGAATCACATTTTCTCAACTGAAAATCGGACATAGGGACATTGTACTATAATTAAAAAATTGTGTTAAAAAACATTAAATATACGAGGATCAACAAAAAAGGTTTTAATAATAAACAACAGGCTGTCATTGGGCCTGGGAGACTGGGACCACTGCTTTCCGAATCTCAATAAATTTTATGGGCCTGCGGCAAAACAACGGAGCCCAATTAGCGACATTAAAAAACCAAACAAGTTTGCCACCAGAAAGATACTGGAAAGACAAAACTTGTTTTATACATCGAGTGTTTTCAGGTATGACCAAAGTATACAAACTGGAAAAGCCAACAACAAGTGTTGCTCTATCTTTGTTTCTGGATTTGAAAATATATTTGGTTGAAAATAGACTCCGGATAATTATTTTCCACATCCTGATTGCATCTGTTAAGCTAAGCGGGGACTGAATGTAGCATGATTTTTGAGATTTGAATCAGTTTGAACACTAATGACTGCTTAGTGCCTGATGTCACTCCTTGGACCTGTGAAAAATTTAGAAGGGTGTGAATATAAGCCAAATTAAAAGCATGACACGTGATATGCCAGATTAGATAAAGCTAACGATAAGTGCGAAAGATGATGATAAGGTTATTCTGTTGGAATCATAGTTCATGCTTTGCTAAGCAACATGATAATACAACAGGGAGTACTGAAATTGCAGTGTCAATCCTAAATCTAACAAAAATCACACTATAACGACTATATTGTGTAGGAATGATAGTTGATAGCTATACAAAACTGAGCATACGGAATTTTACGTAATAGAATACGATAAAGACGGAGATTTGAAAAATTAAGTCAATTAATACGTAAAGGCTGAGACACTGACTTTTACAACATATACTCGAATAAAAGCTAATAAAGAAAATACCTGGTGAGATATTCATCATGAGTCGTACTAATTACTATCCTGTCACCAGTCACAATGAATTCCGGTACCTGCATAGGTTCATTTAAGAAATGCCGATATTAATTTTAAAAATTCAGAATGTGTGTCTAATAACTCTATCTTGGTATCCTATATTAATATTGGTGTATTTAATGTCAGTAATCCACCTGCATGCTTTACAAAAAGAAGAAACCAATACCTGCATGGTGAGGCCATTGTCGAGCAACACTTTCTTATACCTGGAATTATAATGAGATAAATTGAAAAGAAGAAGAAAAAAAGTCAATTTCCATACAAAGAAATGCATTTTCATAATGAGGGAAGCAGTAAAATGAATAATATATAATTGTGCTCAAGTGATTTTCTTTCCCATTGAATGTACTGCAATTTTTTTCATATTCAAGGATGAGAGACAATATAACATTTGACAAGGATACATCAAGACGAATTATAAATGCAAAACAAGAAAATTAAATGAATCAATCTTGTAATAGCAACATGCTGATAAAAATTAGAATCTACAAGTGAGAAACATACTGGGGTGTTGCCGTAAGTCCCTTGGCTGGATCTTGTGCTTGTACAACTGTGCATGTTACTTGTTTAGGAACTGATGCAGACATGGGCTTCCCATCATAAAATTGCACTGTAACACTCATCTCATCTGTACAACATCAACAATCCTGAATAAGATTACAATAACAATAATCGCAAATGATGAGGAACAAACTTTAAAAGGAAACTAACGAATGCCAAGAAAATAAATAAGGTTCCATAATGATTTTTAAAGTGGATGGACAAGCACTTGCACAAGGCACTACAACACTTCCTTGTCCATACAACACATTATCAAAAATGCATCCTGAAGGTAAGAAAGAATTTGCCGAGTAAGACATTTGGGAAATTGGAACCTTTTAAATACCCAGCATTCTTGCCGAACAATTCCTTGCTCACTTCAATTTGCTCGAAATCTTTGGGGCTGTGTATATTTATAAGACAGTAAAGAATGATAAGTTAGCCACTCTAATGGGCACAAGACTGTTCAGAAAAAGGAACAAACGCCAACAACTCACTCCATTAAATATACTGTATCATCGTCTGTATACAAGCAAGTCATTCTCTTCTCCTCAACAAAAATTCCTACAACAAACGATCAAGAAATCAGTTAGAATCCTTTCAGGAGACAAATATACATGCATACGTCATCCCAGGATGAATCAAAATCTACCTTCCAGAGCCTCATCAGTGCGAAGCTTCTGATTCACTTTGCTACCACTCTCAATATCACGAAGTTCAACCTGCGTCAAGATATCAGTATTACTTTCTCTTCAGTCAAAGAGAAAATTTATCGACACATATGGGTAAAAACCAAAGACATCTTCTTCGAGAAGTGCGGAAATCAAAAATATTACTTGGATAGTTGCTCCACCTCTACCATGCTGTGTGTGCTGCGCCTTAATCACCTACAAACCCCAAAATTCACAGTGACTGATGAAGCAATCTTATAAGCCTCTCTTGAAACTTTGAACATGAACGAGTTGAACCAACTAACAAGTCACCTGGTATATACGTCCTGCGGCAAAAACGTAAAAAAAGAAAATTCATCAAATGATTAAATAATTAATCTTAAACAATACTACAATCAATTCAATTCGCTAATTATGGAAAAGTGAAAACCTTTTCTCTCAAACACATTTCCAGCTCTGAGCTGCAACAAATTACTTAATCATTAATTCATCATCAGAACCCTAAATCAAATAAAAATTAAAACACGATTGTTAACTTACATCGGATCCAAAGACTTTGTATCCACGATACTGCTGCATCAAATCGCAAGGAGTAATCAGATACCTACTCCGAAAATAATCCCCGTTCATCAGCGGAAAACGACGACGAGTGATGAACGTCGTTAGGCTTCTAGAAAGCAGTGAGATTTTACTAGTCGGTCGTTCAATTTCAGCGATCAATCGCTTGCAGAAAAGAATTGCTCTCATTGTCACCAACCGAGACTTGTGCCGATAGCGACTGAGAACGGCGCTTCGCTTTTCGCAGAATACTCGTTCGGAGAAGGTTGTGAATCCGAACCGGTTCAATTGAGAAGTTGATTTTACGGTTCGATTGAGAAATTGATTTACGGTTCGATTAAGACATTTCATATTGTGTTCACTGAACACAACTGTCTGATGAATCCTTAACTCACCGTTAATGATGTTTACAACTTGGCATATATCACAATACTGTGGATGAGATTTTTCACCTGAAAAGAAACCATGGACTTTGTTCTTCACTTGAATGAAGCTCCCACCAGGCATTTTCTTCACACAAGTCTCGTTCATGGTTTTCCTCACTGTTCTGGCTTCGTCCCATTTTCCACTGGATGCTAATGTGTTCGATAACAGCATGAAGTTACCACTATTATTTGGTTCCAGGATGAGTAAATGCTTCAGAGCACGTTTTGCGAGCTCTGCGTCTCCATGAACTCGTGCAGATGCAAGGATTGATCCCCAAACTGCCTTGTTTCCGTCAAAAGGCATCTCTAGAATTAGCTTCTCAGCTTGCTGTAGGTACCCAGCACGGCCAAGTAAGTCTACCATGCATCCATAATGCTCGATTGTTGGTTTGATTGCATACTTGGAATGCATTAAATCAAAGTACTGCCAACCCAATTCAACCAATCCACCATGAGTACAAGCGGATAGTACAGACAAGAAGGTGATTCCATTAGGCTTGATACCAGCATGTTCCATGCAAGTAAACATTTCATGCGCTTTGTCCCCCTGTCCATGCATAGCTAATCCAGCAATCATGGTTGTCCAAGTCACTACAGATCTCACCTTCATGTCTTCAAAAACCTCTAATGCTTTCTGTATGTCACCAGATTTCGCATACACGTTAATACACGCATTACCAATCTGCACTGTTTTTCTAAGTCCATGTTTCCTGATGTAAGAAACAATCCATTCACATAAATCCACCTCACCCAAATCAGCACAAGCAGACAAAGCAGCCAGCACCGCAACCTCATCAGCCTTCACATTCTCAACCTGCATTCTTCTAAACATCTCAATAGCCTCACCCGGGCAATTCATCTGCACACAACCAGAAATCAAACTAGTCCAAGAAATCACATCCCTCACCGGCATAACCTCAAACAACCCTCGCGCACTCTCCAAGTCCCCAACTTTAACATAACCCGCCAACATAGCATTCCACAAAAACACACCCCCATCCTTCATTTTCATTTCATCAAACACCTTACGTGCATCATCACCAAACCCACATACCCAATACATTTTCACCAAACCAGTAACAACATTCACATCCAAACTCAACCCAGATATCAAACTCCCACAATGCACCATCCTCCCTAAACGAACATCAACCAACAAACCCACGACCCTCAACACAAACGGAACAGTGTACGTATCAGGCTGTAGCCCAACTGCCCTAATTTCACTGTATAACATCAACGCCCGTTTCGCAAATGCTGACGAATTGGATAAGGCTTTGATTACAGTGTTGTATAGATACACGTCGCGTGAAGATGCAGCTGAGAAAAGTGAGTAGACGTAAGTTTGTAGACCGAGTGAGGAACATGCGTCGATGAGTTTGCTGAGCAAAATCGTGTCTTTTTCAAAACCTGTTGAAACCATCAAGCCGTGGATTCGACGCGCGTCGTTTATACTCGCGCAACGCTTTAGCAGCGAGACAATGTAGTTCAGCATTGAAACGAAGGCGTTTAAAGAGTGCCTGAATTTACCGCACTTAATATAAGAGGAGCAGTCATCGAAACGATATCGTTTAGTGAGTAACTGTAATCAGCGCACGTTAGCAGATATGAAATTGCCTTTTTCCGTAAACTAAGGATTTAGATTCAGTGCAGCAAAAACAATTTGACTAGTTATGCATCAGTTAAATTCAGATTCTCTGACCTGATGACAACAATATACTAAGGACTTGACGACATTTTCGCCAACTCTGAATCCGGGCATGATCATGTAAGCTACCTTATAACTCGAGTTGGAATGAAATCCTTTCGAGTCTTCATCTACCATTTCCATTATGCGGTTTGAGAATACTGTTCCTCTTTTAACTCCATAGATTACTGCTCTTGGAGTTGTGGAGTCAGCAGCACTTAGAAGTATCCAAAACCATCTTGCCATCTTTGCGAATGCTTGATAAAATTGCGTTCTTGGGTGCTTCTTACTTGAGACAAGATTTCTATTGTCCAAATTCCCAAAGAACGAAAGCTCTAAGTTGGGATGAACTACTGAAAGGTACTTGGTACGACAAAACTTGGAAAATGCGGAATGAGGCTCCTTTATTAAGTATTCCATAGGATCACTGGATTTGAGTGCTTCTACAATATCGCCGTGGTGGATTTCAAGGTGAGTAAACATTCTTCGCGAGATATAGGCTTCAAATGCGTATTTCTTGTGACACCTTTTGTGGTAGAATACAGAATCTTGTACTGAATTTGCTGCTCGGTCAAGATCCCATCCAGAGGCTTTCATCAAGCTGATGAGTGGTTTGGCAAAGTCATGAACAGAAACATATGTTGAGTTCACAATGTCTTGGAATGTGTTGAAGTCCATGTGTTGAGAGGCTTGCTTTGTTTTCTTATTCAACTTACGAATCAGCTCAGCATTTTCCAACTCAAATTGAAGCAGCTCCCTTTGCAGAGATTGAATTTGATGGCCTTTATCATTAGCTTGAATCTTCAAGCTTTCGAGGACCCTTTCCTTGGCTTGAATATCAGGAAGAGGTGACTCTGAACATATTGAGTTTCTTTTGTGGAATCGGTTGACCTTACGTAGACGCTTAATCTTGTATAGAGCTTCAAGCTGTCTGACAACAAGCTCATCTGCAGCCTCAATCTTGAGTGGGTCATAAGGAATGTGCGCTTGTTGAAGCTGTACATAAGCTGTTTTGAAAGCAGACACCAGCTCGAACATTTTCAGTATATCATACTCATTAGTACCTCTTTTAGCTGAAAAACAATCAGCAAGATCTGTTTCAATTCCTGTGGAGCAGGAGCTGCATTTTCCAAATCAAGAGAATCACGTTTGGAAGGTTGATGAACTTCAGTGGAAGTGAATCTACAAAGATGGGAAAGTCTCAAAACCAAGTCTGAAATGTTGGAAGCTGGTTTAGAGGATTCCATAACAGTTTCTGCAGAGAATGGAAGCATCAGTAGATATTGTCAGTATATGAATCGAATATAAATGAGGAAGAGATTACTGCTGGAACGTGCAAGTGCAGCGCTTGTTACGGCGGTGAATATTGGCAGTGAACAAACTGGTTTATGTAATGTGTAAGCCTACAACAATGTAAGGTTCACTAGTTTAGAATAAAATAGATGCAGTAAAGAGAAGGTTGGAGTTGGGACTAGTGAGCTTTACTGTTTTTAATTATTTGAATTATGTACCTAAGATTCAAAAAAATATAGGGTGGAGGGAAAGTGATGAAGTTTGAATGGTAACCTGAGTCTGGTTTGTATTAAGAGTTGTTTAAATAACAGTTTTCAAGAAAATGCTGTTCCAGTAAAGAAAAGAAATGCTCAAAGATCTAGAATTTGACACTCACTAAGTACATCCATTATACTCACATTTAGAATATTTTTCGAATTTTGATTATTAAATCTATAGCAATTCAAGATTCAGTAAGTCACTAAGTAACACGTTCTGCTTGCTGCAGATAATTATAACGCAAAACTATCTTGTGAAGTCAATGGTCATTGCCACTTTCTGGCACGTCAACAGTTTGTATTTATTAGCACATTCAGATCGAGGGAAGATGACCTAACAAATGATTGTAGAAATAGAGGAATGCTATTTTGAGACCTTCAATTTTGGGTGAGACCTGAGACCCCAATCATGGTCGTTGATTGGGTTTGCTTTTAGGGTCCAGATTGTGCCACGTGAATGTGAGAGAACAAAAGCAACAATTTCTCTCACCTCCGATTTTTGAATTTCTCTAACCTCCACGTGACACAATCTGGACCCAAAAACAAACTCAATCAACGGCCATGATTGGGGTCTCAGGGTCTCATCCAATAGTAAGGGTCTCAAAAGAGCATTACTCTGTAGAAATATGCATGTTTACTTAAGAATCAGATGAAGTAACCACACGGCTAAAAAATAAGATGATGTATAAATATCATTATTAAATTTGCGGAAAATTAACATTGAAGTTTCATAGCTATGTTACACGCTCAGACGTTTATGTGTATAGATATACTTACAGCTGTTAAATACGCCATGTACATGTTACATTTGCAGGCATTTGCAAGGATTTCAGGTTTGTAATTGCCTGGCTTCTTTTTAGACTCTCAAGGAACTGCAGGGATGAAATGTGTTGTAGAGTAGTGAGAACTTAGAAGCATGGAAAGTAGGTTATACAGATAAAACTATCCTCATATTCATGCACACAAAATTGTTTGTTACCTTCCACCAATTCATATATACTCAATTGCTTGGAGTTCTGCATGCACATCATGTCCTCCACCTCCCCTTAGTATTCTTGCTTTGTCATCTAGGATTTCCAGAACCTAATCAAACCCAACTTATTATGTAAAATTCTGGACTTGAGTCAAATTCATGCACAATGTATGCACATCTGCTGTCAAATAATTTTTTACCTCCGGCCTTGAGTTTAGCACTCCACTTGACATACCTACATCAATCCGCCATATGCTGCAGTTGTATTTGCTGAACAGAAAGGATTCTAGATAAGATACCAGCTTTCATACGGAGAGTTGTTGATTTTGCAAAAACTATCGTATGAGGAGAATTACCAATTGACACCAGTCATTTGGGGAGTATGACCCACTACCATTCCTCTAGCACCTACTCCTTGCAATGTTTGTTCCAGAATGTTATGTATCTGATTAAACCACAGAATGAATCAGTCTGCTATCATCTCGAAAGGCTTCCTTTCCCAACGTGAAGTCACTAAACCAGGTAATAGACAAGATCCCGCAAAAAAGAAAAGACAAATACAAGGCCAGACAGAATTATCTTGTAAACCTATCATCAGTATAAATAAAAAGAGCCTTGCCTGCTCAATCTGATGATCTTCTAAATCACTAGTATCTCTAGAGTATAGACGGCTCCAAACGACACTGTCATAGCCTCTGGTGGCAATGAAAGGAAATGATGGACTACTTTCACTCTCAGTGAGGCCTCTCATCCATTGAGATACTTCCTTATTCATCCTCTCGATGCCATATGCAACTGCAGTAGAATACCATTAAGAAGCGTTTGAAAAAAGGAGTAAAACGAAATGCCCCTGTACAAATGAGCCATTCCAAAGAGTATGTTTACCATGGTGAGGAAGAAGACCGCCATGACAAAAAATCCAGTCATTGACTTTAAGGACGACAGGATGGTGTGCCAATTCACAAGCTAATGGCCCCCCAGGTCTAAGAAGGACTGACCTCGCAATGGCCCCTTTTTGCCTCTGTCCTAGTGTTCAATAAAATATCCCATAAGTAATAAGAAACAGAGAAACCCTCATATTGTAAAGTAGAGACCTAAGCAACTCCGTTTTAATCACAAGAAAGAGTTTTGCATATCCTACTGAGGACAACATCTGGAATAGTGCCGTATAGTACCTTCACTAAGTTCCAGGAACCCCAATTGAGTTGAGAAATGTTTCTTTCTCCCCTGTATGAATCCCGTACAGAATGCCAACTAAGAAAAGCTTCATCCCAATTATTATCACATTCCACTAAATATTCCAAAAAAGATGAACACTCCTCAAAAGCTCCAGAGTCGACATATCTGAAATCCCCTTCTACATTCATTGTCTCATGGTTCCCATTAACCTATAAATAAAATATCTTCCACATTATTGCAAGCTAGAAAAATTCAAGGTCTGAACCCATAAAACAAGCGAAAGCTCACATATAAGAAACCTTTGCTTGCACATCGGATTGGGAACACGTAAGAAGAAGTCACGGACTACGATTCATGATAGTAAGAAAAACAGTAATGGTAGGCAAATACCTGAAATACAGCACCACCAGAAGCCCTTGCTTGCACCTCTAATGAGTGCAACAATGATAGAATAGCCAACTCATCCTCTCCGCGATCCAGTATATCCCCTAGCTGAATCAGCACCTAATTAACAAAACAATACAACCAAACACAATCAATTTATCATTCTCAATCCCAAATGAATATAAAAGACGGAAATTGAATAAAAAGGCTTACAGTTTCTCCGCCAGTCCATAAATCTCTGCCATCGGAACTCAACACACCAGCAATCTCCAACGCACTCCTAGCCTTCGAAACATCTCCATGAATATCTCCAACTACACAAAACCAACAGTCAGTCACTAAATACTTCAAAAAACAGAAAAAAAATGCAAAAATCAACCGAACCTGCAACAATACGGCGGCCAGGAGCGGAGACGTGAGTTGGAGGATCGCCGGAGATGAGAATAGGTTTAAGCGGCTTGCTTTTAACAGGTAAAGGCGGCGTAGGGGTAGTGTCGAGAACAGCTGATGTGCGGGAGTGAGAGCGAGAGATAGGTAGAAAATTGACGGCAGCAATTGAAGCCATTTTTCTCTAGAAGCGAAGCTGCTCGAAACTGATGAAGCGAAACTGCGAAAGTGGATTTGTCGATCGGTCGATCGGAGGAGGATTCGCCTTAGCCACATAAACCAAATATTCGAATCCTCTAATTGCGAAATTCCGTTTTTGGTCTCACCAGCTTTGTTGGGCTGCTTTTTACTTATCAAAGCCCGTCCATTAAAAGTTGATTGAGATATTGTAGTTTCAAAACAACGTCGTTTTGTAAATATTTACGCAATACGCAGTAGTTTAGTAATTCAAATCGTTTAAAAGCACTCAAGAATAGAGTATGCTGTATGCTTGATCTTGCCTTGTACAGCTCTTTAAAGATCTAGAGACTCAATAGTGAATCAAACAAAGCTATGATATATGAAATGTTGTTACAATTTGTATAGGATGCCTTATGGTCAGCACTGAGGCAGATCTGGTGGTGGAGGCAGCATGGATTGTGATTCCCCGACGCCATTTTCGACAAGGAATGTCATTGCTAACCCCAAGTTAAGTGAATGTCTAGGTGACAGTGCATCAGCCAAGCTCCTGTGTAAAGAGTTCAAGATTGTGTAAGCATGTTCTTAGTTAGTTAACAGTTCAGCAAAGCTTAGTTATAGACATTGTGTGTGTTTTACCTGGATTATCTGCCTTGAAACGAATAACAACCCAACCGCCGGGAGGTACTCCAACAGTGTTTCTGTATGGAGGGTCTATGATATTGAATTTGGATGTATCTTGTGCTGCATTGAAGTTGCCGATTCCTTGAGCTAGCACGTAAAAATGGTAACCATGCAGATGCATGGGATGGTCTTCTGTTGTGACAATAGCTGTGTCTTGTAACACTATCTGTACATTTGAGCCATATTTCAATGTGTAGACCTCTGTCCCTTGTTTAGGCTGCCACAGTTGTCTCGGTACATTGCCGGTGTAGTTAAACTGGACTGGTGGAACTGGAGGGAAAGTTGTGTTGAAGATTCCTAGATTGCCTTGAACCCATGCTTGCAAGATTGAGTTTCTTGATGGAAGTACACCTGAAACATTGTTCATACTTGCAGCAAATCGAGTTCCATTAGGGCCTTGACATCTCTGAGGATTACCCGGGCAGTTGAATAACCCCAAACCCACAGTGAAAAACAGGTTATGATCAATTGTCAAAGGGACATTGCCTCTGGTGAGACTTCGGTGGCGATTGTTTAACTGAAAGACAGTGTTTGAATCATTAAAAGCAGGTAGTCTTGGCAGGGTCGGTCTTGATCTGCCTTGTCTTGGTATGTTTCTGTATTCAAGAATGGCAGTAGTTGTGGTGTTGTCAAAAGCAACGTTCTGCCCGGTTGCATATGCTCTTGCAGCCATGTAATATCGACCAGGGCGCTGATCAGGTGTCATCAGGACATCAGTGGTTTGCCCTGGTCCAACCTCGATAACTTTGGTAGTAAATGGCTTGGTGTACTCAGCATCCGCAGCTACAACTGTTAGCCTGTGGTTTGCAACAGAAAAGAAGAGTTCTTGATTCATACCAGCATTCACTATTCGTAACAGAACTGTCTGGCCTGTTTGCACCGGAATTCTTACAGTATCTGCAGTAGCAATAGGCTTTATTATAAGTTGTTCACTGGAATGTTATTGGTGCTTTAGAAAGGTTTTAATTTTTATGATGAAACCTCTGCGAGAACATCTGTACAGATCTCCTGGCTGGCCATTGATAGTGTACGCATCCGATACATTCGGAGCTCCTCCTGTGAATTGAGCTAGCCTCAAGACATTGTTGGGGTCTCTGTCAAACCATTCACCTGTTGTGTGTAGTCTCCTTTGATTCAGTGTTTTCATATGAAAAGTGATATGGAGATTGGTTATGGGAAAACAAGAATGAGGTATGCCGAGTTGAAGGTTACCTAGAAGAACAGGAAATTCAGCTTTTGGGGCAGGAAAAGGGTATGTGGTTCCAAGTCTAGGATAAATAATAAGAGCTCCATAGACAGTTGCTCTTAACCATCTGCTGTGAGCATGCCACCACAAGGTTCCTTCCTGGTTTTCTATAGTGAACCTGTAAGTATATGCACCTCCTGGTCGAATGGGACATTGTGTGATGAATGCTGGTCCATCTGCCCATGGAGTACGCATTTGCCGAATTCCATGCCTGTTTTTACATAATGATTGGTTACACACTATTACCTTTCTGATTCATGCAAAATAAGGTTTATAACTTACCAGTGGATAGTAGCATTGTAACGAGCATTGTTTACAACCTTGACGACTAGTGTGTCGCCATTTCTCACTGCAATAGTTGGTCCCGGAAACTGTCCATTTACTGTTATTGTATCATGTGTTCTGCACAGCCTCTTCACTGGAGTTTGCTGAATCTGCACCATTCAAGCTTAGAAAATTCAATCATCCGAATACAGAAACGCCAACTCGCGTACTCAGGTAAGCAACACAAAGAAATATGATCTTACATTGAAGGTGTGGTAGTGGACTTCAGCATTGACAATTGAAGCTGCAAAAGCAATGAAGAGAAAAGACCCAAGTAAACGTACAAAATGCCAATTCTTAGCAGCAGTGTTGCACACTTCCATTTTCTCCAAACACCCGAATGAATCTTTCAATGATCGAAGAGAAGAAATGGAAGCTTGAGGCTGTGGCTGATAACTGATTATGTTGAACATGAAGATATGAACAAGTATTTATACAAATGCATGTAAGATAAGCAGACAAAGTCAGTAATTCCAAAACATTATGAAAAACAAAGTGAATAGCAGTAGAAGAGCTGAGCTTCAACACCTGCTACTGATAAGTAGCTGAACACCATCACCAACCGTCAAGCCGTTTAATTATAGCAGACAGCAGTAGTAGGCTTCTACCTATCTTCTAACGAACTCAGATACTGGGATACACCTTTGATAATGACTGTTACAATTGTTAAACGACATCGTTTAGATCGGTTCAAATATATGAACTGAATCACTTAATGTTCGGCCTTTTGGGCCGTAATGAGTGGCCCAAGCCCAGATGTAAAACGCATTAAGAAGCGAAAGGGAGAAGGAAACGTACTTTTAACAAAACAAAATGTCAACGTCGCAGTCAAACCTTCCGATCTCAAACACCGCCGGAGCTCAGCCAGGCTCCGCCGCAACACCGGCGCTCCGAGCCTTCATCGCCAGACTAACCGATTCGATCCGGCACGCCTTCTCTCAACGTCGTCCATGGCTGAGCTAATCGATCGAACGTCGTTCTCTAGACCAGATTCAATCTCCGAAGCCACATCTCGCATCCGCAAAAACTACTCCTATTTCCGAATCAATTACCTAACATTACTCTCCGCCGTCCTGGCGCTCTCCCTCATCTCACATCCGTTCTCTCTCCTCACGTTGATCGGACTTTTAGCCGCTTGGTTGTTTCTCTACCTGTTCCGTCCTGCAGATCAGCCGTTGGTGGTGTTTGGAAGGACTTTTTCTAGCCGTGAGACGTTAGGGATGTTGGTGGTATCTACGGTGGTAGTTGTGTTTCTTACTAGCGTTGGATCTTTGTTGATTTCGGCGATATTGATTGGAATGTCGATTGTGTGTGTTCATGGTGCTTTTAGGGTTCCTGAAGATCTGTTTCTGGATGATCAGGAGTATTCAGGTCCTGGCCTGCTTAATTTCCTTGGTGGTGCAGCTACTTCCGCTGCTGCGGCTGGCGTCGTCTGATTAGATTTACTGCAGCTGAAACTGAGTTAAAATGCTTATTCCTTTGCAGTTGTGTATTCATTTTTTAGACTATGGAGAACTTATTTGTGGATCTGAAATCAACTAAGTACTAATGGTTTCCGAGTTGATGGTGCTGTTATTTAACTCAACATTGTAATCGGATTGTATCGAGAGTTCAGTTAACTTTTACTGGTTTTTCGAGCATT
Organism: Sedum album; assembly: GCA_006409495.1. NCBI lineage: Eukaryota > Viridiplantae > Streptophyta > Magnoliopsida > Saxifragales > Crassulaceae > Sedum > Sedum album. The sequence continues at coordinate 51,081 of QZGG01000663.1, read as the reverse complement.
GTGTACGTTGGAGTAATTGCTTCCCAGCAGCTGCTACTGCAGATCATATTGCAAAAAATGCTGCCTTGAAGAGATGGAAAGATGGCATCTATGCTGCATCTTGCATCAGAAGTAACACAGTATGTGATTGCACTCATACGTGATAGTGAAATTTGATTAAAAATGTAATAGCATGTTCATACAGCAGCTAGGTATATTAACTCACGAAGCCAAGTCTTTACATGATAACTTCGTTAATAATCATCTAAGTAATATTCATCCTGCTCATAATCATCATTATCCTCAATGAGAGCATCAAGTTCCAGAATTCGGTCATCTTCCTCCACGTCGATTGCTCGTCCAGTTCCAAAGAAAAGCAGATCTTCAGGTTTTAAAGACTCAGTGCTGGACTTGTCACTATCATCCTCATCAGAATCTTCATGGGAATTTTCACTATCAAGCTCGCCCGCTTCTTTTTCTTCTTCTTCAGATGGTTCCTCGTCAGGGTAATCATTAAGTGGATTATCTTCAGCTGAGCAATGATAATAAGGGGGAAATTCATGTTTGTGAAAATATGACAATTTATTATAATGGTCAAATGAACCAATGTTGATGGAATAGACTAACCATTAGAGTCTTCAGAATCATAATCTGAATCATCTGGGCCATCATAATATGCATCATCCTCATCCACCTGTACCCTGAAATGGTAATGTGCAGATCATGTTCAAGTGATGAATACACCATCTAAGGTAAAGCACGCAATGCACAGACGAAGAAAAACTCACAGTGGATATGGGAGCAAAACTTCTTTATCATCCATGTCAACATCAGCATTCACGGTGTAGAAATCGTACACATACTCGTCCTTTGCTCCTACACATAAATGGGCAACACATTAGGTAGCTGTTAAAAAGGTACATGTTAAAACATGAGCATCACCTGATTGGAGTAAAAATTCTCCCTCAAAACTATTTATGAGCTGCTAAATATTTCGGCAACTACTATCTTATTGAAATATTTTGACTTTACCTTTGCTAGAAGCATATGCATGCATATCAGATCGAAGCTCTTCTGCAGCACTTGGCAGATAATCTTCCATAAGAGACAAGTAGTTTTGCAATACGGCATATTCCTCGAAAAATGCATCTCTGAATAAACATTAACATAACTGAACACCAGTGATTCAGCAAACAGATGATGACAAATGTCTAAGCAGGAAAGAACATACGTTGAATCGCGAACATCTTTGGTGGTCTCGTCAACATCAATACGCTCAATGTCATAAAGATGGCATGTTTCACGCAGAGGCTCCTCCTGCATGAGCTCTTTTTTACTCTTTCTGCTCTTCCATATTTGTTCAAAGCGTGCGTTTTTTGCAACCAGCTACATACACTAACAAATAATTAACAAGGATATATCCAAAAAAAACTTTTTTTATCAATGAGCATGAATAATTGCAGACCTCTTGCTCATGTTTGGCCTTAGAAAGAAGCTGTCCCTGTTTCTAAAATAACAAGACACTATCTTATCAGTATCTTATCAGTACAAAAGGGAATCTTTGTAAAACAAAAGACAACACAAGCAAAAAAAAACTACAATATCATTTGATGAACATAGAGTTTTAAATGCCATATATGTAAAATATGACATCAATAATGTCCCTATAGACAAAATTTTAAATACAGCTTTAGCTCAAGAAAGTTTGCTCCAAATTATAAATTTCAATGTAACCTAAACAAAGTAAGAAGTGAAGAAAAATATCACTCACTGATTCTCTCTTGAATATACTTCGATCTCTTCCAGTCTTTACACATGGCTCAGCAAAGCCAACAGAATGTGATTTCTGCGTAAACCCCCACATTAACAAGACATCACAATCTGATGCATGATGCAAACACACAAAGAAACTGCGTAGCAATCACAATAAGTTGAGCTCATACAAAATAAATATTGAATATAACAAATAAAATCTTTCACTGACCACTAATGACTTCAAAATATTACAGGTGGCTTCCGAACTAGAAACAGTCTGGACATGCTGAACAAATACAGTTCTCGTCTCTGGTTTCCCTGATGAAAACCAATTCACCATGCACGATTAGGATGCTGAAGATTGTAAACCAGCATTTTCAAACATATATTTATTGATTTCTCACAGGAACATCAACCTTGCTGTGTCTAAAGAGGGTCTAGTTAAGGCTAAAAAAAATAAAAAAAATCAAGTACCGTTAGCTGATGAATCAGAAAACGAAAGCTTCCCGAAATCCAACGGTGGCAGCTTCTCATTCACCTCAACACCTAAAACACAAAAAACACATACATTAAGTTCATGACACAGATGAAAAAATTTGCATTAAGAAAAGAATGAAAAGGATTTAACCTTCAGCAAGCGGCTCCGAAAGAGAAAGGTTCTGAAAATCCACCAACGGACGCTTGACCGGCCTATCGTTAATCTCAAGCCCTAATTTAACACAAAGCATCGTAAACAACACAACCGAAAGACAAAATCGACATACGCGAGTTATACAAAGAAATAAGCTTACAGAAAGCGTCGAGTTTGGAGTGAGATGCTTTCCGCTTAACTCTAACGATCACCGGCTTCGTAGAAGTACTACCAATTTCCGACATCGGAATTCAACGGGAGTGAATAGAGATGATCGGTTAGGGTTTGAAAGAGGGCTTGAGATATGCATCCATAAATACTAACACGATTCAAACTATGTCGTTTTAAAATTCTATAAGCTCGCAAACGGCGTAGTTTAATGAAAGAATGGTACTTTATTTTTTATTAAATAATTTATTATACTTGTAAAAATTTGAAGGTTTGAAATACCGAACGTTATTTTTGTACAAAATCTTGATACTTCTAAGCTTACACTAAAATTTAGATACATGAAAACTGTTCAACCAAGTGTTCCCCTGTACAATGATGAAAGGTTTTTTCGCCAAGAACCCTTTTATCATCTATTTGTCCTAACTCGATCCAGACGTGTCCGAGAGCCGCTGCCAAATGTATTCATAGATAAGTACTCTAATGAGTAACAGGAATTTAACAGTTATTGACACAAGCATTACACAATTAATGTTAACAATGGCGTCCTAATCTTTATTGGACCATCGCAAGTCTTGTGTTTTTTTAAAATTAGCTTACTTACAAATATCATCACTTTCGACCATATGGTTTGTTGTTAGACAAGTGGGAGCAATCTTGGAGCTAGTCCATGAGCTTGTAACGTTTCTCTTGGACCCCGGTGACTCCCATTTGGATCTCAATTATTGTATGAAGTGGTACCTGTAGACAATATTCTATCAAATCAGACTGGGGCTCAAAATGATGATGTAATTGTTCTTATGATCATTATATAAAGCTGGGATCCCTGTTTTGCAGATGTAACTCTGAGCAAAGATAAATGAGCTTAGGATTATCGGTTTACCTCAATGTGTGGGATTTCTTTCAACGGTCTGTCCGCAAAGTAAGCATACAGTGCTCTCAACACAGCCTTCACACAAAGGGAACTGAAACTCAGAAATAGATTATGACTATTGTTAAAATAGCTGATGTAGAATGCACATGTTACCTGATGTGATATGACAACAACAGGAGCTCGCTGCCTTTCAAGTTCAATTATTACTGGTTCTAATCTGTGATGGATAAAAAATTCAATTGATTATTGCGCTAGAAGGAGAAACCTGCAACCGAATGTAAGAGTATTGGAATTTAAACTTTAAATTTTAGGAACAGGAGGATGTAAACCTTTGAATGACATCCAGATATGATTCTCCACGCGGATAGCGATATCTTAGTTTATCTTTTTTCCGCGCCCTGCATGAATGGCACATGATCGTTCACTTAATAATCAAATAGGGAAAATTTGTTTCTACTCTAAAAAAAGACATCCTTTTGATCAACTGACAAACAGTGGTCAGTGGGCATGGTACATACTCGTACTCTTCAGGCATGTTCTTTTTTATCTCTTCGTATGTCATTCCATCACACACTCCGGCATTGATCTCATCCAATGCACGCCATTGAATCTATAAAAGTCAATGAAATATGGCCATATGACCTCATAAAAATTAAGCCTGGTTAAACAGCTTAGAAGCATGTCAAATCAATAAAACTTTTGTGAAGCACCTTTGGAAATCCAATAATTGGACTGGCTGTAATAATTGTCCTCTGTAATGTGCTAGTCCATATCTAGAACGAAAACAAAGCAAATTATCTGGTAAGTGAACTGCACTAATTTTTACTTACAGATGCGTCACTGCATTAGCGAACTGAATAGTGAACTAAAATTAACTCATGAACTTACAGATGCAGCCCTTTCAGATCGTAATCTCTTCTCGACAAAGTTGGATAATTTCTTTGAATATACTTCTCCTCTATCACTGTTGAAGAATGAAGTCGAGACATACGGAGTAAAACATGAAAAAGGTTTCGTAAAATCTCTATACATGATATACATAAAAAATGAATACCCTTGAAGCTAAAAGGAAATCAAAAGAAATGATGAGTAGCATTAACAGATTCAAGAAAGCTAAAAATGTATTAAGGATCATGATTTACCTCAAAACCGTATCACCACCAATTCGGCCTCTGACATTATCTCGACTCTCTCCATGCCTCGTAAGGAGTATTGGTCTTGGAGTCAAATGTGTATTCACCTATATGAGATATCACACGTTCAAAGTGACATTCAACTTGCTCAATAAAGATCATCTCAAATACCTATTTGTTTTGCACAAATTACATTGTAACAATTAGGAAAATGTTACTACAATATCACTGCTAAAGTAGGAACCCAACTGTACAAGATAAGCAAACAGTCGGAACCATCATGCTTACACACAATTACTTTTCTGAACATTGAAATCATATGATATAGTTTATGAGGTCTCAAGTAAGCAAAAAGAAACATACCAAGAAGAAGACAATCCGTCCAGGAAGATATCCACTGATGTTATTAACCTGATATTTGTATGTTTTGTCAATTCACAGAACAAAGATAAACAATGTCGAAGATACATTCGATTAGGATACAAAAACTGTTGAATTCCATTATCTCACATAGGAACACAGTCACTGCGTCACTTAAAAACTCAATTTTGAGAGCAACGTTTCCATGCCTAAATATAAGCCACCAAACAAAGACAGGGTAAACAAAAAAGAGGTGGAAACTTACTTGTATTTGTCCATCTTGACCAGCAACCATATCGATCATTTTGATATATGACCCTTCTTCAACTGGTTCATAAACCTTTTAACATAAAGTTGTGTTTTGCATGGTCATCAGATATGAGTTGGAGTGGAGAGACTTGTACCACGCATAGAACCTTTAAGAAAATTACCTTTTCATAGTTAGCCAGTCTGGTCGTGAAATCCTCTAATCCGGCTTCAAAATTAGTCCTTGGATAGATTTCAATTTAGAAACAAAATTCCGTAGAAGAGATCAAATACTTTTCTGTACATTTAATGATATAAATACTTACTGGTCAGCATAATCTGGACTTTGTTGAATCTTCAGACGTATATTCCTCTCAATAATGCGACGATCATTACAGATTGTCTCTAGGAAAATGATCTGTAGAAGTCATGGCCAAAGTGAGACTGACAGAAAATTGGGATTTCCTTCATAAAACAAATGCCAGATATGGAGAATTAGCTGAATATCTTTTGACTGTTCATTACAAAATGCATGTCTTCTCTACAAAAAATTAAGGGAAGATATTTATACCTTGCATCTTCCAGCAGCCAGTTTCATGAGCATATTTCTCCTTTTCCGTGTACTATTTGTAGCATCGAATATTCCAACCTGCAATCAGAGTGATGATAATAATAGGGCATAATGATAATAGTCCGTATTTTTGTCACACTATCGGCAGTTGTAGCTTATAGCTTACTTGACCGCCTTCTTGCATCCAAGAGATCATATCCTCCATTGCCAATGCGGCTACCTATTAGCACGATATAGCTTTACATACAAATGCAAAACTTAAAAATCGGTGACAGATTAATATTTTTATTTGACAAGAAGCCAATAGTAGACCTAGAACATGATGCTTGTCACCATTACTTTCAGTGGAAAAGGAAAGATATTATAAGAATCTCAACCTTCAATATGAGCAAACACTACATCTAGAAGCTAGAACAAGTATATAGAATTGCCAGCAGAGAATAAATAGTTATATGCACCTCATCACGTGCTTCCATGCCTTCAGGATTATCAGCTCGAAAGAAATCTGCCGACTGCCACAATTCGATAATTTAGATAGACTCGATAGAAGAAGAAAAAAACGCAGTGCAGTATGTATATTTGATATGAATTTATGAGGATGAAAAATGGTTAGCTGCATTTACGGCAACAAAATTTACAAGCTGAGCCCCTAGTCGCTAAAAGCCCTAATTAATCAGAGTTACCAACTCGCATATTTCTTACCAGATTAGCTCCGTGTTTGAGGCGTCGGTACTGCAAAAGTCAGTATACAAAAAGAAGGTTAAAATGTAAAATTTCTCACATGATAAATTCAGTCACACACAAGATATGCGAGTATGATAGTCACCTTTCCAACATTGAAGTGTTTAGTGTCATGACCCAACCACCGAAGGTATCGTGTGAGCTTAGCCGCGGTAAAAGTCTTTCCTCTAGCCGGCAAACCGACCTGGATAACTAGTCTTCCTTAACTAACAGGTATTTTTATTAATGCAAGCTAAAAAACACATTTCGAGTGTTTACAATTGGAACTTATCTTAAATTTCCTCTATTTCTGGAACCATCAAAATTGAACGTAGAGGATTTACCAGTACGATGGCCAAATGTCTGTCCTCTTTGGGTCCGAGCATTTGATCAGCCACTGCTGCAGCAGTAACAGCTCCAGAAGCTGCTGGCATAGATCCCTAGCAACCAAAAAATCAGTACAAGCAAACAGACATTGATTAACCTTTGGACCACGCTCCATTTGGTGGAAATGATAATGTTATAGTATTTTCTGTGCAAAAACCTTTGACTGAGAGTCAAGATTGATACTGGTGGTGAATGAACTTGCACTGGCAGACTTAAATAACTTAGGTGAGCCAACTCCCCTGTCCACAAAGAGCCCTCTTTGTCCATCTTGTTTATGCAAATTAGATATTGTTCCCACTGACTTCGATTCAACCAGGCCTGACCCATATGATGCCTTCGGTAGTTCAGGCACTATGATCCCAGTGTCCTAATCGAAATTTAGATTAGTGTGTACGTAAACAAGAAATAGGAACCGTTAATAACACCATGATTCTTATATGTTAATATTTTTCAGCAATGACAAGTACTCTAATTTTGTCATAAATGAACATGTACTAAGGTCCAATCTAAAACATACAAAAACAGTACTTATATTTCTGTTTTCAACAGATATTCGGGACAGGGTGCAGCCAAAACTAGAAACTTGACTGCTTACTAAGTGACAGTTTCAGAAGACAATGCATTAAACTGGCACACGGCATTGCTTTAGAAGGGATCAACTTACATTCAAAAGGATCATACCTTCAGTTTCGAATTTGCACCAGTTGTATTATCTCTGTATGAATACGGAGCACCACCAGGGCCATCCATGTTGGAAAACACTCCTTGACTGAACATCCTTGGAGTTTCAGTAAAATTTGCAGCATAAACCAACCCAGAGTTTGCTGAAGAACTAGGAGCCGGGACAACATAATGCTCAATATCAAGTTCCAAACTCACAGAAGACCCATTCTACACCAAACAGACACTAAATAAACAAATGCTCCACACAAAGAACATCATTTTTACTAAAAAAGTCAATTGTTACCTCAGCATTAGGGTCAGGAACAGAATTTATAGAAACATCAGGAATCCCACGTACAGTAGAAGGCTGAAGATTCTCCTGATAAGCTCTCCAACTAGCAGCTAGATCAAACGGAGAAACCTTATCTGCTTTCATAACCACTTTAAACTCAAGAACCTCCTCCACACCACTTTCATCATTACTATTAATCTTAAATACAGCCATCGTTGCATCCCCTTGCAACGTCCCTCTTGTTAACAACCTATTCGCCCCCTCCTCAATCACACATTGCCCATTACCTTCCTTCGCCTTTAGCAAGAACTTGAACTCCAGTGCCTCTTCATCAATAAAATTCAATTCATCATAATAAATACTAAAAGAAAACATATTATTAATATCAACTGTAACTACTGAGATTGACGATTATCAATATTAACAGTTAGATTTTATACGAAACTTAGAAACGAACGGAGCAAGCATACCGTGATTTGGAGGACTACAAAACTGAGCTCCCAAACAAAGGCTGATTCTCTCTCCATTGGCAGCTGATCAAGGATGAAATTATTTAATTAATTAATTATTAAATAAATAAATAAAAGAGAAATGGAGGAGGATATACGTACGGCTTTTGAGGGGTCCCAGGAGCCGACGAGGGGGACGGAGCCATAAACATGAGGGAAAAGCTCGCGTTTGCGTTTGTAATTCTCCATTTTAAGAGAAACGTAGAGCTGTCCGCCATCTCCAGACGTGGCGCTGTCCGCGTTGTGCTTCGACGAACTGCTGCCCATTCGATTCGATTAGGTTAAAATTTCAATTCAAAACTCGCATTGCGGAAACGAGGATGATGTTGGGAGTGATTAAGTTGATAAGGATGATGCGGAGCAAAGATGCGCATTTCAACGTGTGGTTTTTAAAGTCCGATTGTAGATTTTAATATTTTTATAGGCTCTCAATTGATACATGCAATTGATACTTTTGTCACTTTCAAACATTTAAACTAAACCAAATATATTGTGTTTTTCTGGTAATTTTGTTGTCGATACAACCAATTCTTACTCTTTAGTTTTTCAGGTGCTTTCAGGTTTTTTGAGATTGAGATCATATACAGTGATAGCTATTTATTGCGGGTCAAAATTACATAATTATTATTAGTGTGTTCATTCATATTTATTCGAGTTAAAATTACATAATTTTAACTAGTGTATTCATTCAATTTTTTTTGCTGAATCAAAACTATATTCATTCTTATTTGTTGCGAGTCAAAACTATCGTAAATGATCCTGAGAGATCACTCAAGCTACACCAGAAATTGAAAAAGGTAATCACTTGAGATTACCAGTTCGAATAAAGTGGGAGTATAAACTAATTCAGATTTAAAAAAAGCTGAAAGCAATCTCAGTCCCTTAGATGTTCATAATGTTGCGTTCATGCTCGCAATTCATTACAGGTCTGTAAATTGACTCATCACTGATCGCTTCTTTTCAAATTTATATTCAAAAATTGAAATTAATTTAAGAGCATCGCGAATTCCAGAAGCGATGAAAAATATCGATTCTGAAAATAAAAAGCACGACATCATCTGATTCATATTGCTTCAAGGGAACGAGTCGGGTAGAAACGGCGGGTTCTGCCGACCAGATAAAGAAGCAATTTATACAATCAACAGATCATACGAAAACCGAAACTAAATTTCAATTGCAGATAAGTCGTACACAGCCGGAAATGTAACAAGCCCTAACCATTCTGATGAGATTAAAGGATGAGCTAGGGTTTATATAAGTGCCGATGATTCTCATCTTACGGTCAGGATGATTGAAACAAATGGACGGTCGGATTGATTTGGTTCACCAAGCCCGTTATCAACAACTAGGGTTTATAGAGTCGGCCCATTAACAGCTGTAAAAGAATTGGGCTTTGTAGAATCCAATTCGAATAGTACGAAACGACGTAGTTTTCTCATTCGTTCAGCCAAGTAGAAGTTGTGGTTACTCACCGGTTCGGAACTCCAGAGTCGTTGGAGAAAGTTCTCACAATTGCCACGTGGCAGTCCACGTCACTTCCGACCGACCAGATCACCCTCGCCCAGATCGATCGTCATCGCGATCCGATTCAACAGAATTTGACTTTCCGAATCCACCCATCAACACCGACAGACACACAACATCATGTTACCGTTCAGAAACCTCCTCCGATCCATCAAACTCAGAAACCTCGTACCCCACAAACACGCACAATACCCTTACACATTGTCATCCCATTTCACAATCACAACCGCAGTACCCACAAACGACAATGAAGTAAAGCAGACTGGTCTGCCACCGACGAGGCCGGATGAGAAGCCTAGAGTGGTGGTTCTTGGCTCTGGATGGGCTGGTTGTAGATTCATGAAAGGTATAGACACAAGCATATATGATGTTGTTTGTATATCTCCCAGGAACCACATGGTCTTCACTCCATTACTTGCATCAACTTGTGTCGGTACGCTCGAGTTCAGATCTGTTGCTGAACCAATTGGTAGGATCCAGCCTGCTATTTCAAAGGAGCCTGGATCTTATTTCTTCCTAGCTAATTGCACTTCGTTGGATATCGATAAGCATGTGGTACTTAAAATTGATGAAACTAAAAATCTATGCTTTTTTGTTGTAAATTGTGATATGGAATTTGGGTTGATTGGTAATGCTGAATTTTGATGAAGGTGAGTTGCAAGACAGTTGTGGATGGATTGAAGACATTAGAGCCGTGGAACTTTGATGTGGCGTATGACAAGTTGGTGATTGCGTTAGGAGCTGAGGCGTCTACGTTTGGCATCCAGGGTGTTAAAGAGAATGCTATTTTTCTAAGAGAAGTTCATGATGCACAGGAGATTCGGAGAAAGTTGCTACTGAATCTCATGTTGTCAGATGTGCCCGGTATGACTGTGATAATGATTGTCTTTTTTGGGACTAGGCGTTTTTTTATATTTTGGTGTTTGATGTAGGTATCTCGCTGAATGAGAAGAATAGGCTCCTGCACTGTGTTGTTGTTGGTGGCGGACCGACTGGAGTTGAGTTTAGCGGAGAGCTTAGTGATTTTATCAAAAGTGATGTTCATGAAAGATACGCTCATGTGAAAGATCATATCCGTGTTACACTTATTGAGGTTTGTGTTTTCTCTCAGAGATCTAATTTTCTCATCTAGCCATATGCCCCAAAAAATTTAGCAACCGTCAGAGCAACTCGAGCTATTTACTTAACACTGTTGTTTGCCAAATTCAAAGGAATTCATAATACAAAGAATATTGACAGTCAATTTTGTTATGTTCAGGCGAATGAAATCTTGTCGTCATTTGATGACCGCCTAAGGATGTATGCTACCAAACAGTTGATTAAGGTCAGCTTCTACTTATCTCATTTGTGTGGCATTTTTTAAAACACAAACTTGTTCCCATTGCCAGACACCATGTATATTGTTTTCTGCACTCACACGTCCTATATTTTGATCCACACTGCATTTCATATTGTATGTAGAGAATTTAGCCTTTGGAATTATTTTCCATGTATCTTATTGTCATTTATTTCATCTTAGTCTGGTGTCCGCCTTGTTCGTGGAATTGTTAAGGATGTGAAGTCTCAGAAGATAATTCTCAATGATGGCACTGAAGTTCCTTATGGACTATTAGTATGGTCTACTGGAGTAGGTCCATCACCATTTGTAAGATCCTCGGATATTCCTAAATCTCCGGGGGGAAGGTAACTAAAAACTATCTTTTAGATCATTGGAATTTTATTTTGTTCATCAGGGATATAAAGTATGACTGTTTATTGCTGGTACCGCAACTTCCAGGATTGGTATAGATGAGTGGCTGCGTGTTCCATCTGTGCAAGATATTTACGCAATTGGTGACTGCAGTGGGTTTCTCGAGACCACTGGAAAACCAGTTCTTCCCGCCTTGGCTCAGGTGCAAGTCAAAAGTGTCATTTGGATTTTCGATTTCAGTCAGTCATCCTTGTTCGCTTATGTCTAGCATGGTTTTGGACCTCTAGCTTCTGTTTTTATCTAATATTAAAATCAGGAGAATATCCACATGCCTTATTGCCTTGAATTTCTACTGAATGAAAACATTGACACAGGTTGCCGAGAGACAAGGAAAATACCTAGCCGAACAACTAAACAGAGTTGGAAAAGCTGGTGGAGCACGAGCCAATTGCGCTAATGATATAGATATAGGCAAGCCCTTTGTGTACAGGCATCTAGGAAGCATGGCAACAGTCGGGCGTTACAAGGCTCTCGTAGATCTCAGACAAAGCAAGGTAAACGTAGAAACAAACCCTCGAAACAATTCATCTTAACATTTACGAAATGTATAATTCCTCATTTAAATTTCCAGGAAGCGAAAGGAATATCTATGGCAGGATTCACCAGCTGGTTCATCTGGCGCTCAGCTTACCTCACTCGCGTTGTCAGCTGGAGAAACAGATTCTACGTTGCAATCAACTGGGCCACCACCTTTATCTTCGGCCGTGATATCAGCCGCATATAAGCACTCTACCGTCTCTCTCGCCATCGCGGAACCTCACCACGTCCCACATCTTGATCTTTGCTAACCATTTTGGGTCCTCAGTTTTGAATCGATCCTACAATCAATCAAAGTATGTAAAATGAAGAACATTCTTGATACAAATACAGTATCTTTCATTTAGCGACGAGGAATGTATCTTTTACTGACAGAAATCTCGTTGCTAAAAGTAAACTACACAGAATCTGATATTCAATGCTTCTCCCGCCCATTTGCTTAATTATGATTAATTAAAATTAATCCTAATTACGAATGTAAGCAAAGTTTTTAGTATAAATACATTCCGATCCCGGCCACTGTTGATTTTTCTGAAGGAAGCTCCGGCGAGCATCGCCGTCTTCACCGATCGTGTATGAACAGTTGAATCTGCGATTCATGTGTTTTCCGGCATATTAGCCGGAGAGGAATTGATGAGGCGTATTGGATTGGCGGATTAGGGTTTCGGAGATTTGAAAATTGAACAGGCGAATGTTTCGAGGCGATTGTTGAAGCTGTGTATGTGGATCTGCGTTTTGGTTTTGTGGTGAGGAATTTGTGTGGTGTTGGTTTGCGTTTTAGTTTTCTCTTGATCCGATTTTTGTGGAGATTGATGAGGAGATGTGGCTAGGGTTTTTTAGTGCTAGGTATATTTATAATAAGCAGCTATAGGAAGTGGTGGATAACAGTTTTGAGTAATAAATTGACGTTTTGGGATTGTGATGTGTCATCTCGAGTTATTGATGTGTTAGCATATTTTGATTTTTTGGAGTATTTGTTTGAAGGTGATTGTGGATTGATGTATTGATTCATTTTTTTGATGTATGTTTTTTAGGTTTTTGATGAGGCGAGGTGGAAAAGGATGTGTTTGTGTATGTGGAAGGATGAGGAATGGGAGAGTTTCGGAAGATTTTTCGGTTTGGGAAGGGAGAAAGTTAGCGTTTTATTGTTAGTTTTAAGGTTGAATTGATTGGATTCAGGACTGGAGGAGTATGGGCGTAACGGGGTTGAATTTGGTGCAGCCAGTTGTTCATCACTGTCCTTCTTCACATGTTTTAGTTTCAGCGTCTTGTTTGACTTCTACAAGGCGGAGGAGTAATGGAAGAACAAAATGGAAGTCATCCTTGTTAGTGGTGGTGGCGTGTCAACTAATTTATACAGGTCTACATCTTTTGAGATTCGAAAACCCAGAATGCTGTCATTGAGGAGAGCTTGCAGTGCTAGTTCAGATGAGTTCCCGGATGAGGAGTTAGCCCATACGCTTCAGGAAATTGTTCGCAGTTTCGAGCATTCTGATATCAACGATGATGGTGATCATGGGTGTACCCCCGCCAACGGTGATTCAGAGATGGTATTTGACACTATAGATATGGGGAAAGGAGATACCAACCAGGCCACTAATAGTTTCCCAACAGGCTCTGAGATTGACCTTATAGAACCCCCATGGTTGGGGAGCCAGCTGGATTGGTCTCCAGGTGAAGAAATCATTCCAGCAGTTATTGAATGGAAGGCGTCCTGTGTTGATCTTCCGTTGTCTCTCCGGATTATTCAGAAGAAGAAACAATGGGGGCAAGGGGTAAAGGTGGTTAAAGAGGCTGCTTGCTGTTCTGTCAAAAAAGCTTTTTCTTCGATGGTTTTTATTATTCGTGAGCTTCACAGCTACTCTATACAGATGAGAGATCTTATACAGTATCATGATCTAAAAGAGATTTTGTCTCGTGTACAGACGGAAATACATGATTCTTTTGTGTGGCTCTTCCAACAAGTGTTCTCGCCTACTCCGACGCTCATGGTGTATGTCATGATGTTGCTTGCAAACTACACTGTATATTCGATGGGAAATAGTGCAGCCCTTGCAGCCGTTTCCCCAGTTTCTTACTTGTCAACAGCTACTGAGTCTCTGTCATTTGCAGAGGATGAAAACAAAGAGGGACCAAATTTTAATTCGTCTATACTGCAGAGTTTTTCGGTCTCTTCACCTAATGGGAAAGTCACTTCAATTGGTGGAAACGGCGGTGATGGTGGAAAATTTAAGCAGATTGCTAGCGGAACTGAAGGGGATGATAAGTTTAAAAACTCAGACCACCTTAGATCGGTTATTCCAGATGGGATTTCTCATGCTAGCATGACGCAGTCTGATTCTTCTGAAGAGACGGTTGTAGAATTAAGTGACGAAGAACTGAAATTGTGGAACTCCATTTTAGAAGAGGCTGAAAAGATGCAAAGGGAATTCAGAGATGTGGCGCTCGACCATGATACTACAAAAAGATTTGTTTCTCCTGTTACGGCCACAGTTGTTGAGGACGACTACATGGACTACCTTAGAACTGAGATTCTTTACCAGATAAGCATTGCCCGTGATCCCACCAATGCACTACTTCTAGCAAACTATGCACAATTTCTCTACCGGGTTGCTCATGAATTTGAAAGGTACATCCCAATTCTTATTAATTACCGTACCTAGCTCGTATATTTTATTTTACGCCTATAGGAGTTGTGAGACTGGATGGTTATTGCTGGTAGACAGTTTCTCTCTTTATGCTACACGGCTGTCAACTACAAAATCTTACTTTAATTTTATATTTTACGTAGAGCTGAGTATTACTTCAAGAAGGCCACATCTTTGAAGCCTCCTGATGCTGAGGCTTTTAACAAGTATGCAATGTTTCTTTGGATAGCAAAAAATGACTTGTGGGGTGCAGAAGAAACTTATCTAGAAGCCATCTCAGCTGACCCAAGCAATAGTCACTACACAGCCAATTATGCTCATTTTCTCTGGAAGACGGGTGCAGAAGACACCTGCTATCCGCTAGACTCAGCCATAGATGAATCCATCACCAGCGATGCCTGAAAACCTTAATTCAAAGCTTCTTACTGATCATGCGTAGCTACTTGAGCAGATCATTGCATTGTCAATACAATAACCAGAGAAATCTCACCAGATGCCCAACTCTTTTTTTATTTTCCTTCTTTTGTTGGAGATTAGTATTATTGAAACCCATGCACAGGCGAGAGATGAGACATGATCACCACCTTGATCTACCGACAACCGTCTTACGAACTAGGGTTTTTGAAGAATCAGAAGGATGAGATGTTTATAACCCTAGTCATCCTGATCTTTTCTCATTCTTTTACACACTTCCATTTTTGACTATAGCAATTCTATGACAGTAACTAAAGTTGGACCAGTTCCATGAATTTTGACAGCAATATTTGGAAATGCAGATTCACAAGTTGAATTAAAAACAGGCGTTGTTGATGTTTCATTCTTCAAATATAGTTCCAAGGCTTGAATCGTTTATGTGTCAACTTTGGATCATTTTAAAAATACTACTCAGTGCCCGTCTTGAATCGCGTTACTGTTACTATACTTGTATCGGTTGAGTCCTCACATTCTTATGCGTTCTAGTCTTCGATAGGCTGCACTTTAGTTTCCGATTTAAGGAGAACTAGTAGCATCAGTAAACATAAAATTGAGTAACAAATGTGCACATTTAAGTAGATACAACTTGATAAACCGTCAAAAAAACTTGCTGAATATGATGCAGAAACTGAGAACTAAGTCCAACAACAGGTGACTAAAGTAGGGGAATATGCAGACCCATTTCTTGGAGGGTTTGCATAGGTGCCGTCACTCAAATGAAAGAAAACAAGCTCGCTGAAAAAAATAGTCATCAATTTATTACTCCGTGGTCGAAAAGAAGCAATATATCCCAACTTGTTTGATTGAATACATGTGATGCTGCCTGGTCATTTGGATTGTCTCCAGTCTCCACCAGCATAAACGGCTTGGTCACCAAGCTCTTCCTCAATACGAAGCAGCTGCATACAACAATTTCAATGTTAGTTAGGGAGTTTTGGTGATTTGATAAAGCTGATGCACTTATCATATGGGGAATCTGGAAGGTGTTTTGGCTTCATGGTCCTAGGGGTAATCAAACAAGTAGCAACTGACGTTGGAACATATACATTGAATAGAACAAAGGAATACCTGGTTGTACTTAGCAACTCGCTCTCCTCGACAGGGTGCACCGGCCTTTATCTGACTTGTTGCAAGACCAACTGATAAATCAGCAATAAAGGAGTCTTCGGTTTCTCCGCACCTATGAGAGGTCACAACACCCCACTGGGCATCTTTTGCTTGTTTCACTATTTCAATGATCTCTGTGATGGTGCCAACTTGATTTACCTGGGAACAGCCCATACTGTCAATATTAATATCATTCAATAATTGTACGTTTACTAGTCTTATGGAAGCTGACTAGTGCTATTTAGTTGCTGACTTGTTGCACTTTATGGCATTGCAATTCATATAAATGAGTGAATTCATTTCTAAGGAGCAAATAATAATAGCAACAAAATATTACACTCAGCAACTCACATAATCAGCGAGATGGGTACCTTAAGAAGCAGCGCGTTGCAACTAGATTCTCTAACTGCTCTGTCAATTCGCTTTGGATTTGACATTAACAAATCACCTCCTACAACCTGCAAATTATTCAGAATTACTTCCTTAGCACCTGCAAACTGAAAGTATGAAAATGGAAGATGACAGAGGCAAACCTGGCAAATTTCAAGACCGGAAAAATACTTTACATGCTCCCAGTCCTCCTTGTCAAAAGGATCTTCAATTGACACAATTGGGTATTCTGACCAACCGATAACACGCTTGTTAGTTATTCATACACAGCAAGACAGCTTTCCGCCAGTATTTCCAAATAATAAAAAAATACTGAGCAATTTAGAATTTTTCTTTTTACCGGAGCATAACTCTTTATACAGATCAATCATATCTTCCCCTGTCTTGAAATTTTGACCAGATTTACTAGGAGTCTTGATGTCCAAATCGTACTTTGTACCTACATTGGTCCATGCAAATGTTTAAATACATGGAAAGCACTGCCAATGAATCCAGAAGCATTAGAGTGAACAATGAGTTCCACCTTGGATTTCCACCCTTGGATTTCCACCTCAGTTTGAGAATATAAAAGGTCAGACACCATGTACGACAGAAAGTTACCTATGCAAAAGTCTGTAGCACCAACATTGACTGATATCTTTATCTTTTCGCCATACCCAGTTCTGCTAATAGCCTCTTTCACAAGATCCAGGCCCTCTTTTATGCTGAAGAGTTGCAAAGTTTGGAATAAATATTGAATGTCTGAAGACTTCACTGTGAAGGCATCTAAACTGGCAAACTAATTCTTCTTTAAATTCAAATAGCAATACAAGTTCATTTCGTCAGAACTCAGCCATGTTACAAGGAAGGTAACCTGTTTAGACGGAAAACATTAGACAAACAAAACATGTTTACCTAGAGATATTTGGAGCAAAGCCACCGTCTTCTCCAACATTACAACCTTGTGGACCGTATCTTTCAATGATGACAGCCTGTCATTCGTACTGATGTCAAATTCACCATAGTGGCAGCCAAGAAAGTTTATCATAGAGCTTGTAAAAAAGAAAACTAATGCACGACTATGAATCTTTTAAGTAGTCACATAACTGAAGAAAAAACTAATTAGTGAGTGAATCACTCATCTACTGTATTATGCATCAGTGTCTCCACCTTTAAGTGATGATAAGTTTCTGACCCCATTTGAACTGCCTCCTCATACTTGTTTGCTCCAATAGGGAGAATCATAATTTCCTAAAAAGCCAAATTCATTTATTACTCACTAGATAAAAAGGATGCAAAATTCTTTGACTAACTGTGTGACTACCTGAATGGCCAGATTATTCCCAGCATGGTTTCCTCCACTTATAAGGGTAAACGAAGGAACAGGAAGACTAAAGTGAGTTCTTTCAGCAAGATCAGCAATATGTTTGTAAAGGGGAACCTGAAATCCCAAGTTGAAGCTCAAAGACAGTTCTAAAAATCAGAATTCTTAAAACAAGAATAGATATATATTCTATCACTGCACATGAGTAAGCATGTCATGCCTCTCTTTCAGCTGCACCAGCTTTACAAGCAGCTATAGATACAGCTAAGATGGCATTTGCTCCAAGCTCTCCCTGAAAATCACATAGGTGCTATTTAGAAACCAAAAGAGTAGAGACCCTTTCTTTCAACTACTAATCAAAACCATATTTCAGAGTTCATCATATGCACATAGCACACCATATGCAATCAATCACCTTTTTTTCAGATTTATCCAAGTCAGTCATGGCCTGATCAATCTGCGACTGTAGAGTTGGATCCATACCAACTAGAGCTTCCGATATTTGCTCATTAACATTCATCACAGCCTTAGTTACACCATTTCCAAGGTAAACCGCCTTGTCCCCATCCCTTAAATCAATAGCCTCATACCTTAAAACACGTCCAAGTACCATAAAATAAAATTAACACAATCACATATAGAGCCATCCATACAATCCACACACAAAATAACAAAACTCTTATACATAAAAATGGATATCAAGACTGGACTTAAACTCACAATCCGGACGAATCTCCACCAGGCGCGGATGCTCGAAACTCCCCTTTATTCGTATGCAAATCAACCTCAACAGTAGGAATCCCTCTACTATCCAAAATCTGCCTAGCTTTAACTTTAGTTATCACAGATGGAACAGCTTTCTTCATATGGTTAGACTGCATTTCAATTCAACCACAAATCAACATCTCACCACAACAAAAATCAATAAAAATTCACAGGTTAAATCATCACTTACGATGAAGAGCACAGGATCGGAAGTCTTAGCCCTAACAGCTGCATTTACCGCATCTTCAATCTTCCGAGACAACATGTGCTTGTCTAAATACTCCTGAACCGACATCTCGAACGGAGAATCTGATCGACTCTTTCGCTTCCGAATCCAACTCCGGCGATCCTCTGAACACCGACTCCGGCGATCCTAAACTTCGATGAGTCTAGATTTTCCGACAGCGAGAAAAGCGAGCTTGAAACAGCTCAGGGGAGGTTAGTGGCATTATGTTCTTCTTATGGGGCTCTTTCGTAATTATTCAATTTATTCTGAATCCAGTTTGGGTATTTCGTAAATTCATAAAATTTGATATGCGGTATTTTGGTCAAATAATCAGTGCTTCAGACAATTGTAACGACGTCGTTTAAGGTGATGACAACCATCCTTTAAAAACAAATATGAATTAACACCTGAACACAATTCTGAAGGCAAAAGCAGACACGACGACGTTTAAACGAGGAACATTACAGACTAGATACAGAGGGATGAGGAGCAGGAAAATGACCAAAACTCAAATACATGAATCTTTTCAATGTCTGGACCTTTTGGACTCCAAAGCTTGACCATCTTTGAGTGTTTCCCTAGCGTCATTGTCCATTCCGAGACTGAAGAGAGCAGCAGCTTGAAGATAGAAAGCTGCAGGCCATTCTGGAGAAACTACTTGGGCTTGCATCGCGTCACCCAAAGCTTCTTGTGGTTTTTCGATCATCAAGTAGGACAGGCATCGCCTTGCGTATGCGGTTGGTGATATCATTGTCCCGCCATCGATGAACTGAAGAAATTAATAAGAAAGTCAAGTACAGTTGAGGATACTCTTGATCGAGCAAGAATGCATTGGTAAACTTACATGGGTATAACTACTGACGGCTGTGGTGAAATCTTTCGCTCGGAAAGCGGAGTCCGCTTGCTTCTTGGAGTTCAATGTCTCTTGTATTTGATTGGTCCACATTTGAAATGAAAGCTACAAAAATACAACAAAGACTTCTATTAAGAAAGAATAGGACAGCAGAGGAAAGGCTGGATGCGCTGATCTAGCCGTATCATATTTTACAAGAACTAACCTCATTTGCGATTCCTTCATCATCCTTGTACCCAAGCTTTTCTAATATTTCATGAATGGCAGTGAGGTCAACTCTTGAACATGCTTCAGCGAGAGGTGATAAGGCTTTGGTTGGGGAAGCTGACCCATGAGCGATACCCAGCAAAACATGTGACGGAGCCTGAAAATCCAAACGTCGATTAAGAACTCTAAATATAAATGTCCGGTATCTGACTCATGGAATGAATAACCAACCTCGGTTTCCTTCTGAAGGGGAACAAGAGAACTGATAAGTGTCTTTGTATTTGGCCGGTCACGGAGTTCATACTCCAGACAACGAGATGCCAGGCGCACTAACTCCGTTTTATCGTCATTTAACAGATGAGCATCTAAACAAGAGTCCATCAACATCGCATAGTTTTTGCCACGTATCAGATCAAGTGCCTGTAAGATTATGTATGCCGTAAAATCCATCTGTAAATTATTTTGAGAGCTAAAGATTGATCAATGGGGAGGCAAGAGCTTCGAACTCACATGGGTTGGCGGAATATGTTTTCCGCTCAGAAGATCTAGCAGCAACGTTCCAAAGCTATAGACGACACTTTCTGGGGTCACTCTTCCTGAAATCAAAAGATTACATTTTATCAGCATGATTCACCAGTAGGAAATGTGGCGCACTGATCACTGAAACATATGAGCTCACCAGTCTTTAAATATTCAGGTGGAGTGAACGCTAAGTTTGTGCTGTAACTCTTGCCATCTCGGCTATTTTTCATCAATCCAAAGCACGACAGCCTCGGATTGCCATCCTAGCAATCATCAAGATACATCAGTTAATTCAAAAACAATGCAAAATTGATGCATTCGATGATTAAAATGATTCACCCTAATGTACCTTATCAAACAAAACTCGATAAGCATTAAGATCGTGATAGAGTGCCCTTCCTTTGCTGCTGCAATAATCAAGGGCTTGCGCCAGAAAAAATGCAACTCGCATTCTCATAGCCCATTTCATCGGCTGCGTCTCCCCTGGAATCATCCCAAATGTATTAAAACAAACATACAAATTTTCAGTGTTTTATACTGTATTGATTACGAGGAACTACTGTCTATCTTACAATGAAACAGATGCTTTGATAACGTCTCATGAGGCATGAACTCGGCCACCAGCAAACGCTCATCTCCTTCATAACAACACCCAATCAAATTCGCCAGCCTTTCACTCCTTAGCTGCCCCACAGCTCTAGCTTCATCCTAAATATAACATACTTCATCAACAAAATCCCAAAAATACAGAAATAAACATGCATCTAAAATGTATCCACACAAACCAAGAACTGGCGTGCATCAGGCCAAGCCGACTTATTAAACCGCTTGACAGCAATCCAAACGTCCTCATCCTCAATTCTCCCTTTATAAACAACATTAGGCGCTTTCTCACCATGCTCCGAAACAATGTTGTCCCTGCTAAAACCAGACGTTGCCACCCTAAGCTTCTCCAAAGTATACTCGCGAAAACCCGGAAAATTGCAAGCCCCTCCTTTCCCTACACCACACATCATTTACAAAACACAAGAAACAAAACCAAATCAAAAATACACAAAATAGACAAAAAAAATCCAAACTTTAACATAAAAAACTCACCTTGATCAGAATCGTTGATGTCAGCAGTCGGCCACAATGAAAACCCAAACCTGGAACAGCCAGCCCCCATTTGAAAGAATGAAAAAAACCCTAGAAATTCAAATCTAACAACAAGGAGTCGATCTGAATCCGGAGGCAGGGCGAGGGAGGAAGTGAATGGATTGTTCTAGGAGGAAAAGGGGTCGGTCCTCAACATATTCCGTCTTCGATTCATCGACATGAGCCGAGAGAATTGAGAATCGGAAGACGGAAACGTGAGGAGCCAACAGAGAGGGACACAACCTAAGCCTTACCTTAAAATAAAATAGTGCAAATTGGCAAAAGCCATTGACAGCCTTGTCCTTGTGTATCTCTCTGGTCTACCACGTACACGTCATCATTCCACACACTGCGTCTACTCATCCTCATCATCACTATCGCTACTTCCACAGTTCCACTCTGCCTTTTTTCTTTGTTCAACGTATGTAGGGTCCACGTCGCTGACTGTCATTGGATCTCAGACCGACATATCTGGCAACTCCAACTCTGTCGTCTCTCTTCTTGTCGGATCTGTAAACGACATCGTTTTGGTACAAATCAAAACGACAACGTCAAATTCGGGGAACTCTTTAAGTACTCAAACTACGTCGTTTTATCGTTTGTTATTGTGAAAATAAATGGGATGCAAACCTATTTATTTATATTTCAATCTCCATTTTTATTCATTCAAAAATTAAGAAATAAAAATCTCCAGTTCTCATCTCTCTCCTTCAAACCCTAGAAAGATTCCATCTTCTGTTGAAATCGATTGCGAGCTTTCCGCAATCGATTTTCCACCACAATCCTCCAAACGATAATTCCTTTCCTGGGTTTCAATAAAGTTCAGTTTTTGAGGTAATCAAATGTCGACTTCCAACACCACCAGCTCTGTATACATCCACGTAATTGAAGATGTCGTGAACAAGGTCCGTGAAGATTTTATCAGCAGCGACGGACCTGGTGAAGTCGTGCTTCAGGAGCTTCAAGCTGTAAGTGAAGTAGTAGTAGTTAAGTATGTGCTTATTGAATCTTGATTTGATGTTTTTTAGATCTGAAATGATTTTGGTGAGCTTTGGTTTTATTGGAATTTGTAGCTGTGGGAGACTAAGATGATGCAAGTTGGTGTTATATTGGGTCCGATTGAGAGGACTGTTGCGCCGAGGATGCCTCCTGGAGGGTCTTTAGCTCCTGTTCATGACCTTAATGTGCCGTATGAGGGAACTGAGGAGTATGAGACACCTACCGCTGAGATGTTATTTCCACCTGTGAGTTTTCTTGTGATTGAAGTTGTTCATTTCCATTTGATTAGTTTGCGGTTTGCGATTTCGTGATGGATTAATTTTTCTTGTGTAATGTAGACTCCGTTGCAGACGCCTTTGCCTGGAATGGTACAGACTCCTGTTCCTGGAACTGCGGATGGCTCGATGTATAATATTCCAACTGGAGGTAGTGACTATGCTACTCCTCAAGAAACTGGGGGTTCGACTGAGTTGAGGGGTGGAAGGCCTAGCCCATACATGGTATGCATTAGTGTCCATTGATTGTCTTTTGGTGCAAACTTATTACTCCAATTTATACACGTTTTTAATTGCTTTCATTATCATTATTAATAGTTTTTTGGTTAATTACTTGACTATTGTTTTCTTCTTCTCACTGCTGCAGTCCAATTCTCCTTGGATGAACCCACGACCCTCTCTTGATGTCAATATCGGTAAGTGCACAGGCTTATCGGTTTGAGTGATGTTATCATTTTCGTATATGCATAATTAGCAAGGTTTTAATATAGCTTACGAAGAAGCAAGGGAGGAGGCGGACAGGAGACTCGCAAACCAACCCCATACACAGGTAGTTTGGTCTTTATTGTCTTTCCCGCACAGTCTTGGAATAATAACAATAAACATACTTTTGAATGTCTACTAGTAGTTTTAACTACTACGTCAAATGTGCCCTTGGCACTCACTGGCTTATGATCTTTTATAATTCGTTTCAGTTAATAAAATTTGGATACTTTATAGGACTTTTTCACAATGCCAGCTGCAAAAAGAAGGCGTGACGAGTTAAACCCAAAACATCAAAATGGTGGATACATCCCTCAACAAGACGGAGCGGGCGATTTTGAAAATTTCCCAGCGATGGTTTGTCGTTGCTTCCTCTTTCCTTTATTGAAGTGGTCAATCATCACTTAATTATATCTCATAACCCATCATATACATGTCTGTCTTTCATTGATCGTTTTTGAACTGTGATTGCTTCTACTTCTGGTTCAAAGCATTGGAGGCGTTGTCTACATATTTTCTTTAGTGTTCTCAAACGGTCAATTTATGATGTTGGTTGGTTTTTACTTTCTCTTTAACAGCTGAAACTTGTATCTATCGTGTCTGTGTTTTCCGATTTTGTTTTAAAGATGGATGTAATTATTTTTGTTGTGGTTCTTGTCAGGCAAATGATTCAATTGCAAAGCTTGACAGACTTGCATCTGGTCCAAATGTGGTTCACCTCCAACTTGCCAACACTTCAAACAAAATACCTCAACTCGACGGACCAATGCCTGAACCTTATGATGATGCACTTTCTACACCTAATGTAAGGGTAATTTTAAGAGGTTTATATATTGTTTGTCCTTATGTTTAGCAAGCAATCTCTCTGGGCGATTTTTATTTACTTTTGCCTTGTATGTTTCTAGTTGTACAATTACCAAGGAGTTGTTAGTGAAGATTATAACATTGCAAGCACTCCCGCTCCTGGTAATTATAGCTAATCCATATTGTTAATATCCCCTTGTCATATTTTAAACTAGTCGAAAATGAGCCTCTCCTTTTGTTGATTCTACCAGCTAGTACTCCTTTGCCTCCCATTCAAAATGATCTCGGGGATGATGATGAGGATGAGCCTCTAAATGAAGACGATGATGATGATTTGGATGATGTTAACGACGGAGAGGAGCTGACCACTCAACATTTAGTTTTGGCGCAGTTTGACAAGGTAATATGCATATTTTTTTCAACAACACCATATTTGAGATTCTTTATATTTGCCCTCGTGCTTATACCTACACATGGATCAGGTAAGTCGCACAAAAAGCAGGTGGAAGTGCATATTAAAAGGTGGCATCATGCACATCAATAACAAGGATATTCTCTTCAATAAGGTAGGTTTTCTTTCGCGGTACTAAATTCTCGGTTTTCCTTGCCCTGTATTGAAATAATTATTATAAAAAAACTCCTCTTTTTAATGCAGGCAATGGGTGAATTTGAGTTTTGATCTGGTCCGCTTTTCTAGAGGGATATAGCTGCGTTCTCTTCTCGGTAGATGTATTGCATTCATGTTTGAATCACAGTTAAAGTGAATGGAAATTGAGGGATTGAGATACTGAGAGTTAAAGATGATGGGTTCTATTGTACATACATTAGCAGGGAATGTTATGGATTTTTATTTTTGACTCTCATCCAAAAGAGGCATTAAGTTCCATTGCTGACAATGACAATGTGAATGTTCTCATAATCAATTGTGTAAGGGATTCACTAGGTAACAAGCAACAGAGGTATATATTTAACTAGTGATGAAAAATACAACTGTGAAGCTTAACAGTTAATGTAAAACAATATTGGACTGCAACATAATTGTACATTCTACACATCATGTGCTTGCAATAGGCCATGTACAGCTCTTTTCACAACATGGATTGACAGGAAGCCATCCTCCTCTCTGAATATGTGCAACTACATTGGTTAAGAGAGTGCATTTTAAAGGTTGGCATAAATAGATAGAAGAAGAAGAAGAAGAAGAAGAAGAAGAGTTACCACCAGCTGCGACAAGCTTCTCAACCCTTGCT
This sequence comes from Sedum album, assembly GCA_006409495.1. Classification (NCBI taxonomy): domain Eukaryota; kingdom Viridiplantae; phylum Streptophyta; class Magnoliopsida; order Saxifragales; family Crassulaceae; genus Sedum; species Sedum album. The sequence continues at coordinate 25,539 of QZGG01000663.1, read as the reverse complement.
ACGAATGTACTTCCCATGTGTATTTCTTCGAGCATTCAAGTGGATTTTATACGCGTCATGATAACCTCTCGCTGCTGATCATCAGATGTTTCCAGGACTTTTTGAACAACATAGTTTGCATACTGATCTTTCATCATTGCCTGTGGAACACAATGCCTCAATGATGTGCATTCACAAATCATTATCATAAAGGTAATTTGAGGTACTAAATAAAATAGCAGAAGCTTCACTCACCTGAAGAGGCTCATTTTCGTCTGTAGTCCCAAGTATTTCATTAATCAGGTACTGGCGTTCTGACAGGGTGCTAAATGTTAAACATTTCTCGACCACATTGGACGCAAATTTCTGCTGGCTCATTCGAACGATACTCCCTGATAATTCTTGAATTATAGTAGAACGCTCGTGTTGTTTTCCATGTTCCAACACCCATATCAAAATGCTCATTCCTTAAGCCAAATTCAACCCATAAAACAGCACCCAAATCCTAAAAATCCATTTTTGACAATTCCATCAAACAGAACACGACCATTCCATGTGTAAAAAACTCAACTTTGAGATGTTTAGACGTGCGGCGACTCGTAGCCGATGATGAAGAAGACTGACGTTAAAGTCCTGAGAAGATTAAATACACAAGTAAATAGGGAACATGAAGCAGTAAGAATTTATTCTGATTTCATTACTTAATTAGGGATTTAAGAAATAATATGAATGAAAATAATTATAGAAAAAACTAGATTTTGTATATGTGAAATTAGAGATTTAAGAAATAATATGAATGAAAATAATGATAGAAAAAACTAGATTTTGTATATGTGAAATGTGGGAATGTGGAAAAATATCAAACTTTGGAAATCTGGAAATTGAGAAATCTTTCATAGAAATCAGTCATGGTGGTCAAACTGATCACAGCCATTGTACTGCAAGTCTGCAACACTTTTGTGAAAATTTTACGCAACGCTGATCAGTGGTTGGATCCAATGTTTCATTTTCTTTGGTCATTTTGATGATGTAGTTAATGCAGATCAGTTTGATTTTCTAGGGGAGTGCATTTGCATTGTTGTGACATTAAATATGAAATTCAAGTTCACATTTTTAGATTTTGGATTCCTCAAACACAACAAATTAACATCCTAACAACACAAAAGATTGAAACTAATGTATTCATAATCAAGAAAACACAAGTGCAGAGGCTTCCTATATGAACAACAAAACTTAGCCTCAGATATAAACATCACACCATTAAAGCAGAAAGATTTCAACATGAAATCAAGCACAGAGGTTACTCCTAGGAGCCAACTTAGTAAAAAAAGCTTCAATTTCCGAGTCAGTAGGATGAAAGTATCCAACTTTAACACTGCCCTTCATTTCAAAAGCCACTGGCTTTTTCCTCGCCGGCGGCGGTGGACAAACCAGAGGTACTGCTGGAATCCGGCTCTCCTCCCGCTTCGGCGTTGAACACCCATCTCTACCCACATCGTCATTTCTAGAATCTTCACTTATATGATCGTAAAGATTGCATCTTTCGTGTTTCATTGAGTTGAATTGGAGCGTAGACAGCTTCACTTCCAGCTCCGACATGTTCTGTTTCGCACTTCTTTGTTCAGCTTCAGCTTGAAGTGTTTATAAGAGTAAGGTTTAGTCAACGAAAGTTTGACTTTAAAGAGGACAAGATTCTTCGATGAGCTTCCCATCATTTGTAGCTTCTTCCGGAAGCCTTGAACAATTCTGTCCGTGCAATCCAGACACGTGTCAATCCACGTGTCAATAAAACCATCACTAAATCACTATCCTTGTCGACGTGGATGTAAGCTGGCACCTGGTCAAAACAAACGTTGACTAAAGCCCAAAAGCCCAGTAACTAAGCTTCAAAGCCTGTTAAATGGGCCAGATGTTAGAGCCCGGCCTGCATATTCACACGACGCCGTTTTGTCACCAGAAACTGATTTCCAAACCGAATAAAAACACACGCTATTGAAGCAGTTATTTATTGTTAAAAATCGATCGACGTTTCAGCAAATACAGCTAAGCACTCCTCCTCGGAAAGGAATAAAATATTTACAGTTACAAAATCACCTAACCATGGTTAACCTCTAAAACACAATTACAAATCTATTAATTCATTAACCGCAGTTAAATACCCTAACCATGGTTAACCTCATCTCCATTATGCCGCGCCACTCCACCACGCGTGACTTCGCCTCCTCCTCTTCGCCGACTTCTTCTTCATCTACTCTCCATTGACGAATCCTCCATTTCCTACTTTTCTCGGTTTTTTTGCGATTTTTTGAGTTGAGATTTTAAGCGGAGTTTGGAGATTGGAGCAGTGGATGGTCGGCAGATCTCCGATCGGGAGAATGGAGGATGAGAAAGGATGGCTGGCGCAGGTTCTGGTGGATACGGTGAATGAGATTTCGGCGATTTCGGATTTCAGGCAGCCGGTGAAGAAGCTGTATTTGAATATGGCGAGGAGGTTGATGTTATTAACGCCGATGTTTGAGGAGATTAAGGAAAGTAAGGAGGCGTTGACGAAGGAGAGTATGAATGCGTTGATGGCGTTGAGAGATGCGCTTAATTATGCTAAGGAGATTCTCATGTTTGGAAGCCAAGGGAGTAAAATTTATCTGGTATTTCTTCTTCTTTTAGTAGTTGATTGAGTTTTGCAATGTTGAGTGATTTTTGACTAATGGATGAATAAGTTTTGACTTGTTGGTGCTGATTTTGCTGATTTTTGAGTTGTGTTTTAGAGATGGTTTTGATCTGAATGTATGAGCGGTGATTGTGTTATTGTATGTAACATTTAGGGAGCGTCATTGTAGTTAGAATTCTCTTTGCATTTAGTTGTAAGGTTTTGATAGTAGAGTAATCTGCTGAGTATTTATTTTGTGAGCTCTGATCATTCATGAATTAAGGTAATGTGGGGAACTAATTTGTTGGGAAAGGAACTTTTCGATTTAGAATTGCATCAGTGCTTTTACCCAATTTGTCATTAGACAAACCTGCCCGGAGGGCCTATCAACTTAGGGAAGGATTACTTCTAGTGAACGCTTCACCAAAAGTTTTTGGTCATTTTTGACTTCTGCGTAGACAAATTATGATCATACGATAGTCTTTCTGCCCATGAGGGTGTGTCCTTGCGAAAAAAATTATACAGCTACAAAACGTCTTTGAAATGAATATGTGTTGCCTTATCATGGCCATAACCTCCGAGTTCCAATAGTAATTGATTTGTTGACAGCGAAGCGACTGAGTTATGGTCCATAGTTTTCGAGTTGTACTGAATGTTCATAGCTAGAGTTAACTCATGCACCACATTTAAACTACAACTTGATTGCTAATTTATCTCTTCATGGACACCTTTCTGAACAGTACACTAATACAATAGACAGAATACAAATGCAGTCATTTCATCAGTTAAATCATGTGAAGGATGTCAATTTCATAACATTATTCTCGAAGAATATATGGTAAAAGGTTTTTCCTACGGAGTTCAGTTTTTGTTTGCTCTCGTGGATAAAAGTGTACTTGTATACTATTGACTATTGGCATTCCCCTTACTTTACATGTGTGTTATGCTAGCCGCGACATTTTGCATTCGAGTGCATAGTAATTATTAATCGCTGGAACTGATAAGTCTGTCAACTATGAAGTGTCTTGAACTTTGACATGCCCATTGTAGGTACTGGAGCGGGAAAAAATAATGACCGAGTTCCATGAAGTGACAGCTAAACTGGAAAAGGTTTTAAGTGAGATATCATATGAGAAGTTAGATATATCTGATGAGGTTAAAGAGCAGGTAATATAAAACTCTATCCTCATAAATAAGAAAAATAGGGAACACTTTATTTTTTATGGCTGTGTGCATCTTGCAAAGAGCTCATACACAGCCAACAAGTACTATATTACCATTGCAACAGTACATAATGTTAAAAGATCAGTTATTACTTTTATTTGGCAGACATGTTTCAGTTATTAGAGGGGATGTAGAAGTTGCATGCAAGTTCCAAGCTCAATTTTGTACAGCATTTAGATCTAACATTACTAGCAAATTATTACAGGTTGATCTTGTTCGGTCTCAGTTTAAAAGAGCAAAAGGGAATGTGGATACCCTCGATGATGACCTGTATGATGATGTTTTATATATATTCGACAAGAAAATCGATGATGCTATAGATGCCGCTGTTTTGAGGAGAGTTACTGAGAAGCTGCAACTTCAGGGAGTTGCGGATCTTACTCAGGAGTCATTAGCTCTGCATGAAATGGTTTTTTCCAGTGATGGTGACCCTGGGGCAAATATCGAGAAGATGTGTAATTTGTTGAAGAAGATAAAGGATTTTGTTCAGACAGAGCACCCCATACTAGAAGACCTTCCTGAAGGCAATGGTAGCAAACCAGGAGTGGTAGATGTGAACACCAAACCTCCTGAAATACCTGAGATTTTCGCTGCCCTATTTCCCTTGAACTTATGAAGGATCCCGTTATTGTATCTACGGGGCAGGTATATATAAAGTTCCAAGTCTCCAACCTTCATTTCACTTTAATGCACTCTGGAAACATAAAACACTTATTTTGGTAAATCCTTTTGCAGACTTATGAGCGTAGCTGCATTGAGAAATGGTTGGAATCTGGACATAGAACATGCCCAAAGACGCAACAACCCCTTGAAAATACAACACTTACACCAAATTATGTCCTGCGCAGTCTAATTGCCCAGTGGTGTGAGGCTAATGGAATTGAGCCACCGAGAAGACCTGGCGTCCCTCCACCAGGCAAAACATCTGCATCCACCCTTGCAGAGAGAACCAAAATTGAAAGTCTACTTCTGAAACTAACATCTAGAAACTTTGAAGATCAGCTATTTGCAGTTGGTGAGATTCGGCTTCTTGCCAAGCGCAATGCAGATAATCGAATAGCCATTGCTGAAGCTGGGGCCATACCTCTTCTTGTAGAACTTCTTACAGTTCCTGATTCAAGAATTCAAGAGCATGCCGTCACAGCTCTTCTCAACTTGTCCATATGTGAAGTTAACAAAGGATGTATTGTTTCAGCTCGAGCAATTCCGGGTATTGTCCATGTATTAAAGAAAGGGAGCATGGAAGCACGGGAAAATGCAGCTGCAACCCTTTTCAGCCTTTCTGTTGTGGATGAAAACAAAATCATGATTGGTGCGGCTGGGGCAATCACACCACTTGTCATATTGCTAAGTGAAGGCACTCAAAGAGGGAAGAAGGACGCAGCAACAGCACTTTTCAATTTATGTATATTCCAGGGAAACAAAAGCAAGGCAGTGAGGGCAGGAATCGTTCCAATACTCATGCAGCTGTTAACAGAACCTGAGGGTGGCATGGTGGATGAAGCATTAGCCATAATGGCGATACTAGCTAGTCACTCAGAAGGTAAAATAGCCATTGGAGCTGCAAAAGCAGTCCCAGTGTTGTTGAAGTAATTGGCAATGGTTCACCCAGAAACAAAGAGAATGCTGCTGCTATACTGGTGCATCTGAGCTCAGGAGACCCTTCTCATCTGGTCGAGGCTCAGAAACTAGGGGTTATGGGACCACTTAGACTTGGCACACCACGGTACAGATAGGGGAAAACGAAAGGCTAAGCAGCTCCTAGAACGTATCAACAGATACGAAGTGCAACACAATAAGCATCAAGCCCCTGAAGTGGAAGATCAACATACCAGCGATACTGAACAACCGTCCCACACAACCGTGTCTTTTATTAACATCTAAAAATGGCATATTTTGGTCGACTAAGAAGTGGAAGATTGCCTTTACTTGGGCGTGAAGATTTATTTATCTGCTTTGTGCAAAATGGGATATGAATATTTCTATAACAAGCTTACACGTCTTGTGCTGTCCCTTAACCTTGTGGTGGGACTCGGAGCCAAGAACAGGACTTGGAACATTGAGAAATTTCTCACAGAAATTCTTTGTATCAATGGCGAATGTACTCCTGCAGGTGCAACCGAAAAATCAAGACACTACATAAATTTATTAGTAAAACTATACTCTCGTAAACTACAAGTTTCCACCTTTTGCTTTGACAGCTGTTCTATGGTAACTAGTCATTTTCCATTCCAGTTAGTATAATTCACATTTTTAAGATATAACCAATAAAAGACACGTGGAAACCTGTTATTGGCCGAGTTCAGAAGTTGCAGATTGATGACTTGTCACCATATAGACCAAGTCCGATGCGGCGGAAATATAAATACATGAAATTAAAGGACACCTCAATTAATTATCAATACCTTCACAATCTCTGCTCTCCCATTGGTCAATAACCTCTCACGCGGATCACAAAACAACTCAGTGACCACCGTCGATTAAACCCATCGAACGTCCCAAACTCCATCTCTTCAAATTCCTCCCCACTCCAAATTCACTATATTTAGACTAACCCGCATTTCGAAAAATCAAACTCAATCCTAAATCTCTCAATCAAAATCTGAAAAAATGGAGAAGAAAGGCGCCGGTGGAAGAAAAGGTGGAGGACCCAGAAAGACTTCTGTCTCAAGATCAGCCAAAGCCGGTCTCCAGTTCCCAGTAGGAAGAGTCGGAAGATACTTAAAAAAAGGCCGATACGCTCAACGTGTCGGTAGCGGAGCTCCTGTCTACCTAGCAGCTGTTCTTGAGTACCTCGCAGCAGAGGTATTAACATCCTACAAGCCCTTTTCATCAACTTCATTATAACTTGTAAACATCTTGTTTGCGTTGACTGAGTTGACTTATTTAATGCGTAGGTTTTGGAGTTGGCTGGAAATGCGGCAAGGGACAACAAGAAGGGTAGGATCATACCAAGGCACTTGCTGTTGGCGATTAGGAATGATGAGGAGTTGGGGAAGCTGTTGAATGGTGTAACTATTGCCATGGTGGTGTTCTGCCTAATATCAACCCTGTTTTGCTGCCTAAGAAGACTGACCAAGCTGGAAAAGAACCCAAATCCTCAGCTGCTAAATCTCCAAAGAAAGCTTGATTGTTCTAGACAAGAATATGTATGTAGTCATGTTGCCGTCTTAGGGTTTTAGGTTATGATAAATGTACCTTTTCTGTTTAATCAAAAGTTTGAATGAAAAATGCTAATGTTTTGGAACAATCCCTGTCTACATATGCAAAGAAATGTGCACAAATTAGATAAACTAAATTCTAATACTTAACGATCATGATGAAACTGAAGGCCAAAACTCGAGCCCTTTCTCTTCATCCATTTGTATGTTTCTAGCTCTTGATGCTGCCTTGACGAAGGTTTTCATGGCTCCATCAGTGTATGCTTTAGCCTCTCTAACAGTCATGTTTTAATTTTGTGAACAAAGTTTGTCAACAAGTGATCTCCTGTAATGACTGATGCTAGGTGGATCATCTCTTGTTGGAACTCGGTTACTTTAGCGTCCTCATTCACTGCTGTCATTCTAATCGGAGGTGGTATTGGTAGTTTTTCTGTACAAAATTAAACTGAATCAAGAGTATCCACACTGCATTGATATATGGAAACATGAGTAATGGCGATGTGTTTACTACCCGGACAATCAGTTCGAGGTGTGTTTCTAGTCAGAATGCCCTCAAATGTACCTGCCCACTCGTCTCTCTTCGTCAAAAATGGAGATTTCAGATTGAGTATCTTCTTAACTGTTGCAGCAATTGAAGAATGCTCATACTCAGAAGTTGCCGTTGGCTTCCCGTTAGGTCCGTGAAGCACTGGAACATAAACATGTCTTATGATTTATGCACTGCACACAACATTCCAACCAAACACAACTAAATCATAATTTGGTTGCTAGGAAAAATACTAAGGTAATGTTACCTGTTCCTTTTTCGATCCAAGGGGAGACAAGTATTGCCGGGACTCTTACTCCTAATCTGTCAAATGTAAAATTGAATGGCTCTGCTCCGATGATCCCGTCAGGACTTGGAACTCCTCGGACTGGTGTAGGTACATGGTCATAATACCCTCCGTGTTCATCGTAAGTTATTAACATAAGTGTTTCATTCCATTGCGGACTTGCTCTGATAGTCTCATACACTTCCTTTATAAACATCTGTCCTTGGTACACATCGTGTGATGGGTGGTCGTCGTTCGCTGGCTCCTTCTTCGAATCAAAGTATCTGATCACATGAAAAAAGCTTCTTAAGTAAAAGTTTTAATGACTGATCGCTAGACTGCTACTCTTCATGCTGACTTTTGAATTTACCTTTGCTCGATGACGGTGTAGTTGGGTAACTTGCCGCTTTTGGCGTGTTTTTTAAACTGTGAACCGTACGAATGAAACTTCAATGCGTATTTGAGCTTTCGGAGATTACTGTAAAACAAAGTTGCCGGAATGTTTTGATAATAGATCCCCAAGAGAAGCCTTCATCATGAATATTATCAAAAATAGTCCTTTGCGGATACCCTTTCGCTAAAAGCTTAGCAATGTTACTCGTAGCCCCATGTGACGTAGCAGAATGCACAAATAGCCTATTAGGCTGTGTTGAAGCCGGAACAGATGCGAACCACCGGTCGCAAACCGCAAATTCAGTAACTAGAGTTTTATAAACTGAGATCATGTCAGGGTTGAACCCATTCATGACCTCATGGGACATGGTGGCATTGCCTGTCATGGAAAGTGGCTGTTGTGCAAAGCCATTCATGGGTGCAGGGGAAGTATTTTGGGTTCAGAGCCGAAGATTTGTTCTCGAATGGCTTGGAAAGAATGGCCGGGGTCCGGATCGATGTATATAGATTGGTTTTTGAAGAAGATTTTGAGTGAAGTTGGATCTGATGAGTTAAGAAGCTGGAATTCTTTCCCATCTACTCCATTGATATTTGGGTTTAAGGACTTCATCCAACCGAGCATATGATCGAACGATCGATTCTCCATTACCACAATCACGATCGTTTTGATCGGAGAGTTTGATGATGTGATGCAAGTGAGCTTGATCAAGAGTATGAGGATGAAGAGGGCTTTCATTTTGGAGCTTGGCTGAATGATCATTGATTGTATCACTATTTTGCAAAGATGCATTTTCACATATGGAGAGAGTGTTTTGGGGTTTTTGAATGTGGGTGGGTTTGCTTTTAGGTGTAACGTCTTTATTCAAAGCTTGTTGTGGACTGCCACTACTTTGGTTTTGGATATGTCAAACAGTCAGTGGTGTAAACTTTAGCCTTGGCTTTTGGGTCCTTTTTGCTGCACCAACTAGTTGATTATTTGGCATTTATAGGGTTCAATTTTCAAATGAAAGATACTTTGCTGTTAACTGTTATAGTCAAGACCTACTCATATGACAAGAGCAGCATAAACAGGAAACCTGAAAACGTTAAGTTGCACTCATGATCCTTCTCATGGGTATGAAGTACACAATGATAATCGGTGCATAATAAAGAGTATTTTGACATCAAATGCCTCCAACATTAAAATTTTCCGTGTTTTGGAATTTCCCTTCTCAAATAGATTTTTGATAAATTATGAAAAATTTGTCTAAATTCCCTCGAATCCAATTTTTTCCGACATACGAAATTTAGATAAAACTGCGTTCCAAGCACAATTCTTCACGAAATCATGTTTTAATGCAATAAGTTACCATCTATTCAACCTTCTTATCAGATGCAAACATGTTCTAAAAATGAAACTCGTATGGGTTTTAAGGTTGTCCAGTATGCACTAAGTCTTTCCTTAAATTTGCGTGGCTGAAGCTAAAATCGGTTTTTAACTGTTTGAGAAAACAAAAGTCACGTGCTGCACGTGACACTGTCGACTAGCCAAGTGTCGTGCAAGTATAGGTCGCGTTGAGCACGTGTGGACTTTAGCAGTAATTGGTCTCAAATTTTACGTGTCGACATATGATTCATTAGCCACATGGCTGTTTGTTTATTAATTAATGTTTGCTAATTTCTTTGCTGTAACGGCCATGTGCAGTGCAAGCTTCGCTACACGACAAAATCAAAGCAGTGTTTAGAGTTTACATAAGTCATACTGTCATAGCCCTGCCTAAGAGCATATAATTACTTATTTAACACAGGCCACAAATCATACACAAAAATACTCTCTAATCAATACATCAAGATTAATAATAATAAATCGAGTTGGATTTTTTTTAATTTTATGTAAAAAATCTGAAATAAGATAAAAATTCAGTTGATAAATTATCCTACATCAGCCCGATAGTATAATTCTCATTCTGTCATTTTCCGCAGAAACGATCATATTTAGTTATTGTCTTATTGACATGACGCACTAAGTGCATGAAATGGTCGTGATTGGCATGACCGAGCAAGCACATTTTGACCGGTAAGGTGATCAGAGTTCCCTATTGTTGAGGGCAACATATAATTCTCAATTTCAGGACCAAAACTATGAAGTATAAAACAAGGGTTTCTTTAGCTTGAGGTTCAAGTAATCATACATAACAGAACTACCTAGAAATCCTGGTTTTGTGGAGGTCTAGACGCGTTTAAATCCAATAAATTTAGGGCAACTTGGGCAAGTCTTTTTTAAATTCTTACCCTAATTTTGTGGCTCTAACATATCTCGTGGTGGTGGTGGATTTAAAAGGCTTAGGTGATGTTTAACACTCCTATAGTTTTAGGTTCAGTGTGATGCATTGCATTTAGATTGAATATTGAACTATTTACATATTTAAAACCAACTACTCTTGAGAACCTGCAAATATATCCGAACATGAAGCTGCTGGTTCTTGTCTTTTTTCGCCGAATTCTGTCGTGTTTCGATGGCCCTAGCCCCTAGCTAACCCCTTGATATAAAGATGAAGCTCAATACATGACATAGTTTGGCTAGTTTACATGAAGTTCAATCTTAAAGACATCAATATCAAATAATGCATGTCAGTAATTAATGTGATAAACTAGAAAATGTCTGAAATGTGATTATAGAATAGTGTGTAACATTTTTCTGTCGGGAATTGAGAATGACACATTTGAGGTTTTGCAATTTCCATGTTCCTTTGTCTCAAACTCTGTTTGGAATGGTATTTATATGTATTAATTTTTCATAAAAGAAAGAATTAGAAACTAAAGGTGTGTTCACTTCGTCGGAATGGAATCACTTGGAATGGAATGAAAAGATGAATCTAAAATGAAACTATGTCCAAATTCATCATTCCATTCTCACGAAATGCATTCTATTCCGCCGAAGTGAACACACCATAATAATTTTGAGTTAAATTGAAGTGCTGTAGGATGTGTATGTAGGAGCTATGCAATTTAAATTTAAGAATTTAAATTAACAACTATGTGCAAAATATGACTTTTTTATTTCCTTCTGAAGAAGGGAAATTTATGGTAACTAATTTAATAAAAAATTACTAAAGTCAAAGACAAATTTTTATCTCTTTCCATATAAAAAATGAATTAAAGTCTCTTGTAAAAAATGACCTTATGGCCAAAAAATAGATACGTTATATTTACACTTTACAAAAGCAAAATCCAACTAGATTTCGAACGTTTAAAAAGATATAATAATTCAAAACATAAATTTTTTCAAGAAAAAAGTATACAAAACTGTTAATATTATTTGAAAATAGTAATCTAAAATATTGGAAAATGATTGGCTCTTTTGGCCAACCTATGAACAAGTTTGGTATTTGTGTATCTTTTTGTGGCAAGTGATGTGTTCATTGGAAAGCCATTTTCTCATATGAACTTTAATTTCCATCTATAAATAAACCTCAAACTCTTTCTCCCTACCCTCCAAACTCTACTCAATTTCAATCCACAAAATCCATTTTTTCTCCATCAAAATTTTCAAGTGTGCTAAGCATGGGGGAATTAGGCTCAATTTGGTTATACCAAGAGGTGGGTTTGCTTTCTCATGTTATACTTTCTTGCCACAACTTTTTTGAAAAAGCTCCCTTTTTTAAGTATGGCCATCCATTTTTGCATAAAAAGTCTTGATTTCATCACCCTTTTGATTGATGATGGTATCTTCATTTTTGCAGGATGGTGATGATGACTTGAGGCATAAGCTTCAGAGTACAAGAATGGAGTTAGAGGAAGTGAGGCTTGAAGTTAGAGCTGCAAAAGAGCAAACAAGGGAGAAGGAAAGACAACTTCATAACTTACTTCAAATAGCATGTAGAGAAAGAGATGAGGCCAGAGAGCAGCTTCACAATCTCCTCATCCACAATGAGATCAACTTCACTACATGTTGTCCTGAAATAATCCCAAGCAACAATCTTCTGAATTCTGATGAATCAAATATAGTCCTTAAGCAACAACAGATGCTGCAGTTTCCAAGAGCTAATTCAAGTATCACAGAATCAAACACATTATCAGACCCATTCAACAATTCTTACGTTTCATCGTCTCCAGTTGATTCGATGTTTGATGCAGTGACATCACCTGAATTTCAACTTTGAACTACATTGGAGGAGAGTCAGGGCTAAACTTTGGTGGATATGTCAACAACCATCAGACTTTCGTCAATGACATAACAACCCAAACAGCTTCAACTAACAGGTCTGATCATGCCACTGCCACGATCGATGAGCTGATTAAAGGCAAAGTCTTGCCGCGGAAAGGGAAACTTCTAGAAGCAGTGATGGAAGCTGGACCTCTACTCCAGACCCTTATGTTAGCTGGTCCTTTACCAAGCTGGAGGAACCCTCCTACACTTCAGCCTTTCAAAATGTCACAAGTCACCGCGACACCCTTTGCCGAGATGTCATGCGGGCCAACTTCTCAAATGATCACTAATTCAATGCTGAATTTCAGTAATGGAAATGTGAGATGGGTACCTCCAACAATGAACTTAAACAATCAGATTATAGTTGGCAAGAGGCAGAGACTGATGTAGTAGAAAATCATTCAAAAATGCAGCTTCAGTGTAGAACTTACAATTCAGTTCATTATAAATTCTAAAGGCTGATTGGATTCGTTTAGCATCATGTGTTGCTTGAAGCAGCAAATGGCCTTTGCTGCGTTAAATTTGATTCCATCAGTCACACATTCAGTCTTTAAAACTGACCCTGAGAAGGCTGAGATCATGGAAAGAGAAGTTTTCTTGCAAGAAATGATCTCTTCTCCTGATTGTTCATAAATTCTGGGTTAGTCAACAGCTGTATTATATCATTAGGGATGCAACAAAGTCTACTTAAACCAGTAATTCCAGCCTTTTCCGAGTTCCATGTTGGCAGCAAATTGTACACTTTTAATAAGTATATTCAACTTTTCTAAGGGGACTTTCCTCGAACACCTTTCCTGCATCCCCAACTTCCTACCATCTGAAATCAAGCCCAATACAATAAGGCTGGCCCAACTACGAGGCGGGAGATGTCAGATGTCGAGTGACTCACGACGCTTCTTCCGATCGAAGCCGTTGTTGCCAATTATTCGCAAGATTTCATTCCTATGTTCTTCTCAAAAATGGCTTTCTGGATAATTTACAATCCTGCGCCAAATGGATGAGATCCAAAGTTGCTGTTTTTCCACTTCCCCAGGTAACCCTTTTCCGAAAAGATCCTAACTTGCACTTCCTTACGCTTAATCAGGTTGATTTGAGATTCACACAAAATCAAGATTTCCATTCAATTTTGATTGAGAGGTTGAAGCACTTTTGATAGGAAGCCAAACTCCAATGGATCAATGATTGTGTATCCATTTGGAGATGTTTCAACTCTCAAAGTTGGAGCTTTTTGTAAACAAGTTTGATTCAGAACTCATCCAAAGGTCATGGAATCTCCGGCTCCTGTGCCGGTTCAATCCACGCCTAGGAAGAAAATGACGAAGCAATTGACCGGCAAGCGTGACGACACGCCACTTCATTCTGCGGCCAGGGCTGGGAATTTGGCAGTTGTGATGGAGATTTTGAGTAGTACTGAGGAATCTGAGCTGCAGGAATTTCTTTCATTGCAGAATCAGTCGGGAGAAACGGCACTTTACGTGGCTGCTGAGTATGGATATTATCTTGTTGTTCAAGAAATGATCAAATATCATGACATTGCTACGGCTGAAATCAAAGCTAGGAACGGGTTCGACGCTTTTCATATTGCTGCCAAACAAGGAGATTTAGGTATGTATGTATTTAGTTGCGAACTGCAGTTTATGAATTACTGAATGAAATGTCTACTTATCGTAACTTCTCATGTTGTTTTTTTGATGGATTGTAGATGTTCTGAGAGTGCTAGTTGAGGAGCTTCCTGACTTGACAATGACAGTGGATGCACTGAACACCACGGCCTTACACACGGCCGCAATGCAAGGGCATACGGACGTTGTTATTTTTCTGTTGGAGTCAGGGAGTGGCTTGGCTGCAATATCTAAAAGCAATGGGAAAACTGCATTGCATTCTGCTGCTAGAAATGGGTATTTGGAGATTGTCAAATTGTTACTGGCTGCAGAACCTTCACTGGCTAAAAGGGTCGACAAGAAGGGCCAAACTGCACTTCACATGTCTGTCAAAGGACAGAATCTTGAGGTGGTCGAGGAGTTGATTAACATTGATCCCATAACTGTGAACATGGTTGATTCCAAGGGTAATACTCCGTTACACATAGCAACTAGAAAAGGCAGAGTTCAGGTAATCTCCATCAAATTCGACAGAGTTTGAGTTCCAAACTTTAAATGGTACGTAAAAGTTGAAGGGCTGTTCTTTTTATATGCAGATTGTTCAAAGGCTACTGAGCCAACCTGAAACCGATACAAAAGTAGTAAACAGATGCGGTGAAACAGCCATTGATACAGCTGAGAAGACTAAGCACCCGGAAGTTGGAGTCATTCTAGCCAGCCACGGCGTCCAAAGCGCTAAATCTCTGAAACCTGAAAAAACAAATCCAGCCCGGGAGCTAAAGCAGACAGTGAGTGAAATAAAGCACGAAGTCCATTCTCAACTGGAACATACTCGCCAAACCAGAAGACGAGTACAAGGCATTGCTAAGCGCATTTCGAAACTGCACATTGATGGACTGAACAATGCCATCAACTCCACAACCGTAGTAGCTGTTTTAATAGCCACAGTAGCCTTTGCAGCCATTTTCACCGTCCCAGGACAGTACGTCGATGACCCAACAAACATCCCTCCAGGACATTCCCTTGGAGAAGCCAACATTGCCCCGAAAGCACCCTTTGTCATCTTCTTTATCTTCGACTCAATAGCCCTATTCATCTCCCTGGCCGTCGTGGTGGTCCAAACCTCGGTGATCATCATCGAAAGCAAAGCCAAGAAACAAATGATGGCTTACATCAACAAACTAATGTGGCTGGCTAGTGTCCTCGTCTCAATTGCCTTCTTAGCCCTCTCCTTCGTCGTTGTCGGCGAAGACGAGAAGTGGCTCGCCATTACAGTAACTATCATTGGTACTAGCATCATGGTTACTACATTAGGCACTATGTGTTACTGGATCATTCAGCATCGTATCGAGGCCTCAAACCTTCGAAGCATTCGAAGATCCTCCGTCAATAGCCCCGGATCAAGATCAGTCACAGTGCCAGTCATGTCCGATACAGAAATTCTTAACAATGAGTTCAAGAAAATGTATGCAATCTAATCTAAGCTTTTGTCACTCTTCTTGTCTTCATTGATTTATACCAGACAGTCAACGCTTGTTTGACTTCAAAACGTTACCATTTTATTGGGCCTCACGGCCCGTCCGGCCCAATATCAAACTGGGCCGTTGGGAACTGCAAGCGACGATCGTCTTCCCCAGATGATCGATGAATCGGTGATCGTGTTCGAAGCTGTTGATTTTGATTCCGGAAATCGCAAGTCGTAGTCGGTCGCCGATCAGGTCAAAGTTGTATCGGCAGGCATGGATGATGAGTTACTGGAACTGCAGAGGCAGTTTGAGTTCGCTCAGCAAGCGAAATCGAGCATTAGGTTATCTGATCGAAACGTCGTCGAATTAGTCCAGAAACTGCAGGAGCTGAAAATCATTGATTTCGAACTGTTGCATACTGTCTCTGGCAAAGAATACATCACTCCTGTAAATCTCATTTTCTATTCAATTTGATATCATTGAATATTTGAGTATGCTCAATTTTATGTATTTTTTGAATATTTTGATGTTGTGTTAGTGTTGAAAAATCATGACTTTCATTGTTTGATTTGCGCTAAGACGAAGTGATTAATTGATTTTTTATTAATTAATTGATGTTTGAAGGAGAAACTGAGGGCTGAAATGGTGGAGGAGATAAACAAGGTGGGGAGGGTTTCGGTGATTGATATAGCGGATAGAGTTGGGGTGGATTTGTATCATGTTGAGAAGCAAGCGCAGAATATTGTATCTGCTGATTCTAGACTAATGATGGTTCAAGGAGAAGTTATATCTCAGACTTATTGGGATACGGTTGCTGAAGAAATTAATGATAGGTTACAGGAGTGTAGTCAGATTGCGATTGCAGAACTTGCTGCGCAGTTGCAAGTTGGGTCTGAGTTGATGGCTTCTGTTCTGGAGCCTCGCCTTGGCATTACGGTATTGTGCATTTTAATTATGTCTTTTTGATTGCATGTTGTTTTCTAAAAATGTTCAGTATTTTTGAAGTATTTTGTTAATGAAGGTAAAAGGTAGACTTGAAGGTGGGCAATTATATACTCCAGGGTATGTGGCTCGTGTGGGAGCGATGGTGCGTGGAGCTTCTAGGGCTCTCACTGTTCCGACAAATCTATCTTCTGTGTGGAGCCACTTACAGCAACTACTTCAAGAAACGGATGTGGCCAGTGGAGTGGCTGTTGAAGGTGTATTTTTCCAGTCATTATTCAACGGACTTCTGAAAGAAGGAGATATTTTTGGATCACTTCGTGCTGGAACCCACTGGACCCCAACTGTAAGATTTGTGTGTGTGTGTGGTGTTTATCTTCTGTAATTGTTACAAGCACTGTTGCGGTTCTCCGGAGATCAGATTTCTTCAAAGAAGGTTCTTCAGACTGAAGAACAAAAGTCGACTTGAATTCTTTACTTTGACTATAACACCTCTTGTAATTTTGTGACCGCTACTGCTCACTCAGGTTTATGGTATAACATAACAGGTTTTTGCGATTGCTCAAAAGGAATGTGTAGATTCCTTCTTCTCCCAGGTTCGCATCAGTGAAAAATTGATATACTCTATTTTCTCTGGTTATAATTATTAGAGTCAACAATGTGGAGAATCAGAGTCACCATCTGTTTTGAGATGTTTTTAGGCACATTCTAAGTTTTTGTTCCACACTGGTTTGCAGAATTCCTTCATCAGTTATGATGCACTTCACAAGCTTTCCATTCCGCAACCTGTTCAGTATTTGCAGGTATTTTAATGATTATCCTTGTCTGTTTAGTTCTGTTATTTACAGTATACCTTTATTCCTCACAAGTCACAAACACTATATTAGATAGTGAAAGTTGCTTGCCGTTGCCTCTTATTTGTGAAATTCCTTTTTCTTTTTGATTCAATATAGACCAGATATCCTGAAGGCATACCGCTAGTTACTTTGTTTGTTCATCCGTCAATGATAGAGATGTTGAATGCTGCTGCAGATGATGCTATTGAGCATGGTACTTGGTAAGCCTTCATGACAGCGGCACACTGCATTTTCATGTTATTGAAGTCATGTTGATACTAGTGATTCCAGTTTCTCAATTTTGGATGTGTGGAGTTTGTATGGGTGCTTTCACATTCCCTTTTTCAGCCGAGCATTTTATTCTACTCAGGTTTGATGCTCTCTCCGTTTTGCCTACATCCTTTGGACTGCAGGATGCTTCCAAAATTTTATCCCTCTGCCCATCTGTTAGCACTGCCCTCAAGGTAATTATTTTAATTTATTTATAGTCTTATCCTTTTACTATAAACTCATTATTTATTTCCTTTCAGTCAAACAAAGCCCTTGCATTTGGGGATTCATATATATTCAGTGACATCTTTATCAAGGTAAAAGTTTCAAACGAAGTCTCTATCAGGGTTTTTATATTGTATAAATATTTTTTTCATGAGTTTATCAGCCAAGATATCTGGTATTTGCTTTTGATGTCAAAAAATGCTTAATGCACTTCTGATGTACAGCTTTGTATATGTATATAAATGTTGTAGACTATAATATCAGTGTAGGTAGGATTACTCAATGATGTTGCTGAGACTTCATCTCTTTGTTCAGGATTTATTTACTCGATTGGAAAAGGAGATGGAAACGATTAGCGTTACAGGATCAACCATTGATGATCAAACACTGGTCAAAGAAGCTAAGGGTGGTGGAGATGAATCGAGTAGGTCTCCGGTGATAGAAAATGCCAATGAAAATGGTAACAAATCAAGCTTTGAGAAGGCGCCGAAAAAGAAGAAGGGTAAATCAGCTGCGAATTCAAAAAAGAACGCTGCCGAAGTTACCCTTGATAGTGAAGATTCCGCTACTACAAAATCAAAGAGAAATCAGAAGAAAGGGAAGGAATCCCAGGCACTGGAGTCAAAAAGTGCACCTAAGAATGCTCCACACAAGGAAAAGGAACAAAATATACCTTCAGAAGAGTGGGTAATGGAGAAGATCATGAAGATGGTTCCTGACTTTGAAGAACAAGGTAATCTTGCGTTTCTATTTCAGAGCTTTTCCTCAACACCTGGCTTCTGCTAATAGGGCACATCTTTTAGGTATGGAGGACCCTGAGTCAGCACTACGACCAATAGCAGAGTACCTGAGACCCAAGCTACACAATATATGGAAGGATAAACGAAAGGCGCTGTTCACTGATAATATTGAAAAAATCAGGCGCGTGCTAGATAACTTACCAAAGAAACTTGATGAGGTAAGTCTGCTTTGATGGATACCTTTAAATCCTACTTTCTGTCCCCATGTTCTGTATTAAAATGTTCAGTGTTAGCATTTCACTTCATGTTGTTTTATTGGCAGTTGTTGAACATCCTTGGTAATAATTTCTTTTGTTCTTTTTCTTTTTAGCCTTTCTTAAATATCCAGCTATATGAGAAAGCATTAGATCTTTTCGAAGACGACCCACCAACCTCGGTCTGTATCTTCCCTTACTGTATTTATATTTATTCTTTTAAAAGTTTCAATGATTGTGTGATGGCTGAGCTTATATTTGCTTATAATCTTGTAGGTGATTTTGCACAAGCATCTGTTGAGAACAACCGCAACCAATATAGTGGACATATTTTTGGTAGATTTGGTGGGTTTTTAATTCCTGACCGGGTAGTTTCTCGCATCTCAAGTTCTTAGTAGTCATGTGCCGACTTTTATGTGTGAATTCAATTGCAGGATAAACATAACAAACTGAAAAATGGAATTGAAGTCGAAGAAACATGCGATATAGAAAGCGCCTCACTTGTTTCTGGTGACAGGATTTCCATAGTATGTTAATTTTGATAGAATCATAGAACCATTTCTGTAAAATTTATTCCCAGATAAATATACCATGTTTGCTTTAACCCATCTTTCACAGGCAAAACAGTTACCTGGTGCCTTATCGATTAAAGTTCTTGCAGTTGTTGAAACTTTAGAGGGCAAGGTTAGCTGTTACCTCAATAGTTATTATTTTAGTAATTTGATGAGAATATTGCAACATTTCTATGTCGGTATAAAACTGAAAAGTACTATCCTTCGAAGTATTTGTTGTTATTTGTACAGGCTTAAATTGCGTTACGAATTTTAACATTCCCTATAATTGTGGACATTTATTGACAGAGAGTTGAAGCGTTCACAACTGCCATGAGGGATGCAGCAGAAGAAAGGTAGTAATGTACGGCATCATTGTTATGGATAGCTGGAGAATCCCTAACAAATGATTAACACCTTTCTTTATTTCAACATCTGCAGTGGGTTGTCTCTTAAAAAGCTAGATAAAAAATTGGAAAGAACGCTTCTACATTCTTATCGCAAGGTACAAGTGGTCAAGTTCTATCAGCTTTTTATTCGCTCTTAAAGCTGAATTCAGGGGGTTACATACTCCACTATGCTCTTATTATAGCTGTGACGTAAATTGTCACTAAGACCTTTATTCAAAATGTGCAAATGTCATGGCTTTTTCTGCCAGTGCAACAGTTGACCACAAGTTTTACTTTTTGATGTGATGTTCAGTCATGGTCATGTTCATATCAATCAATTTAATTATAAATCAATTGTTACATTATGTTTGTTTGTTCCTGCTCAATATCAGGATTTGACTTCTCAAGTTTCATCCGAGACGGACCCTGTGTCTCTTCTACCAAAGGTCGTGTCACTGCTCTATGTGCAGGTTAGATGATGCCTCATGTAACTGTTTTTACAAATGGTTATACTGTTTGATGTCATCTCTTGACGAATATAACATGAATATGGAAAAACCATGGAATGGCCATTTACAAGTAATGCAGGAAATCTTTTCATTCATATCCAAGCCTTTTTACCAATTGCCTTAGCTGCTAATTGAGTATTTTTGTTTTATGGTATAGGTTGTATTCCACTGCAGCTGATTTTGTATTTTTTGTTTACTAGGTTTACAGCAAAGCTCTTCAAGCTCCCGGACGAGCCATAAATGCATGTATTAATCGATTAGAGGTATTGTCATCAGATAACAATTTGAGCAGCCAATAAAGAATTCATATCTGATCTTTCGTTTGACTTGCAGGATAAATTAGATGTCTCATCATATAAGGTTCTACTGGAGTATCATCGTGCAACAGTAAGCCTTTTGGCATTAATGTCTGCCTCAACTGGTGATGTAAGCGTGTCTACTTTCCAGTGTATTCCTCTCCCTTAATTTAAAAGTTGTTTCCATGTTCTAGCTACTGATCCTATCTGCCATGTATTTCATAACAGGAAGAAGATTGTACCTCTGATAGGACATTAACGAAACGGGAACTGCTTGAAAGTCTGATGCCCTCCTTGAAAGGCTTAGTTCTAAATACAAAGACTAACTAAAAGATAGAGTATATTATAAGATGCAAAATATTTCATATATCGTTTTAATTTGCTGTACACTGCCATATCAGTTTTGGAAACTAAAGTGTCATTATCCTTCTTTCCCTAAACTATGCAGTGATATTGAAACTCAAGGAAAAGTGAAATTCCATCAAATAATAACACATGTAATTGCTGAGAGAATCATTAATAGAGACAATTTATTAATATGGTTTACTGCTTCATAACCTATACTCCCTCCGTCCCACCGAATGCTTCCTATTTGGCATTTTCAATGTAAAATAAGAAACCAATATTTAAGGAATAAAAAATTCTAATGAAAATCTGATTAAGACCACCAAAATTTTGAGACCAAAAATTAATTTACCAAAAGTAAACTTTCTCACCAAAATTTTGAGACCAAAATTTTGAAATCAATATCTAGGGTTATTGTGGTGATTTTTCAATTTTGGTAGTTGGTTTAATTCAATTATAATAATTAATTAGTTAGTATAATTAATTATGTTTAACTAGTAAATGTAATTAGAGTGTTATATTTTAATATTTATTTTTTGCCAAAAAAGGAAATAGGAAGCATTCGGTGGGACACCTAAAATGGCAAAAAGAGAAGCATTCGGTGGGACGGAGGGAGTATAAGAGAAGCCTCATTGATTTGAAAGGTAGAGACATGTACAAATTACAGGTCAGCTGAAAGTAGCTTCAAGAATCTGAAAAAAGCTAGAGTCGCGATAGAAGTTCACAATACAACACTCACTATCCTCGTACGCAACGAAATTTCTTGGTAGCGATGGTCGACATTTGGGTTTATAAACCTGTTAGATACTAACTGTAGTACGTTAATACTGACTGGCTTACAAAACCAAACAAACATCTACATCCATGATGTGCAGACCTTCCACTGAAGATTTACATCCTACGCAAGCTTAAACTACCTAATCCATACATGAATGTCAATGCAGAGGTAAAGCAGGTCTTTTTTCCACCATATCATACTGCAAAACAAAATTTTCCTGCAAAAATTCCAGGAGTAAATACTACTACCAGAATCAAGGACCACTGACTGCTTATTGAATTAAAGATAAAAGAGGGAAACCTTGCGGATTGTGTCAAAAGTATTCGGATCAAAACACAGATAAGGTCCTCTTTCGTAAGTAGCTGTCTTAACAAGTGGTTCAGAGTTGGGAACCCTCATCACCCACAATCTGTGTTCTCTGTGATATAACCAACCTCGAATGTAGCTGTAAAAGCCAGATATACATTAACCAAATGCAGCATTTAATTTAGAAGTCCACTAATTTTAGATGAAGAAATAAGAGAACCCAGAAATGGCAGAGTTTAGAGTTGATTAAAACACTATACAAGAAGGCTAGACTCTCACAGTTGATTGGCAGCGTGCAGTTGCATTTCATCTTTCGGCATACTGAAGTGAAAAGGGAGTGAAAAATTACTATTCATTCATTTTAAACGTTAATATAAAACAATCGAAAGCATGATTATATAAATATATTGTAAGGGGAAGTCATACCTGTAAAAAATATAAAACAAGGTTTCAAGCTGAAACTTGGAGAAGTGGCTTGGCTGCATATAACAAAATATGTTAGAGCAAAAGTAAAAAAGGCAAACGCAAGCAGAGTAGTAATGACAAGTGCACTGTTGCCTACTCGCAAGGGAGGCGGGGGCTTGCCGTAGTAGCACTGTGGCACACTAAACTCTGGGTCACCCTTAGCAGGCTCGTCAGACCAAGGAGAGCTGAACGTCTTGTGTAGATTTTCAGCAGAGTTCAAATTCAACCCAAGAGTGGTTAGGTCAACTCCAATAGCTAGAGAAGTTAAACCTGGGTCACTCATGCGTACCACGCTAAGTAAACCAAGCAAGCCAAATGGATCAGGAGTTGACTGAGATGCCTGAACTGATTTTGGCCCCAGATCTCTATATAACTGGCCAGCATTGGACATTGGTGGCAAGCGATATTGGGACTGATTTTGCTGCTGCTGATATTGCTGGATAAGATGGTCATATCCCATGCCAGAAACTATTTTAGAAGAGCCATGGGGTCTTAGTCCAATACCGGATAGTCCATTGGTCTGATAGAGGAAAAAGGATCAGGAAAGGGACCAGGTAACTAGCAACGTATAACTCCAAATACCAAACAACTGAACAAGGATCCTTTATAAACAATAATCATGCAAACTCAATTCGTTGACGTAATGATCAAATCACTATCAAGTACCTGGGCATGAAAATTTGATTGTAAAGATGAGAACATATCTGAGCCATGTAAATGCAGGTCCTGATTGTTAAGTTGTGAAAAGTTGACACTACTGCTGCTGCCTGAGGGAGGTTGTTGCTTTGGAGGATGGTTTGAAAAATCCCCACCTATGCTAAACCCAGTGGACCTTCCTGCCTGAAAAATAGTGTACAGAAACTAAAACAGATATGGACAGAAGTAAGATAAAAGTGATGCACTGAATGGAAAGGGGAAAAATCCAAATGAACCCACAGTGAAATTTTGTGACATTATAGATGCCGCATTGTCATGAAGCTGATCCTTCTGGTGAAAGTCCAACCCATAATCATTATTGCCACCTGAAGACAGATAATGACAGGAGGGCACTATCAATACAGTGCTACTATTGCAGGTAAAACGAAGCTGAAAACAATCTATGAAGGAAACACTATCAGTAAGACAACTGAATAAATAACATTGTTAACCCCATTTCATCATTTGTTACAGCTAACACTAACATCTTGTAACTTAATTCCTAGTGTTTCACTTTTCATTTATATGTATTGTCTATATCTACAAATGAATATGAGAAATCAGTCCAGCCCTTCTCTGGTAAAAACAAATAAAGTTAGACGCTTGAAAGAAATTTAACCTTTGAACCCTGGAAGTGCAGGAAAATCTTCATTTTGAATGCTGAATTCTTGATTTTGCTGACCCACCCCAAGACCCTGCTTTCTCATTGAACCTGCAACAAGCCAGCCACGAGCATGTTCAAACAGAAAGCAGAAAACCAAGAAATATTAATCAACCATTTTTCTTAGTACCAATTTGCTGTTGATGCCCACTGGCAGAACTTGGACGGCTCGATAACGGAGGGAATTCATTTTCAAACGCAGCACTATCATTGTTGTTCATGTCACTTAGCATTGCCATGGAACTTAAAGAGTTCACAGTTTGGAAGTTCTTCTGAGATAAATACGAGTTCCCTAGCATGGAAATACCCTGTGAAGAGGCTGAACCCACAGATTTAAAATATGGGAAATATGACTAGATGAATGATGACGCCCATCTACAAGTTGCAATAACATATAGGTACAACGACTAAAAGGCACTAAACTAAAAATACAACAAAAATTTCCTAATGATAATGGTACACCATCAAAACACTAATACCTTGCTGAAGCCCACCGCCCATCAATCGATTTGATGCCGGCATGTTTAAATTTCCAACGCCACTATTAGCAGATAAATTTAGCCGAGAAGCATGACCACCCATGTTAATCCCCCCAATAGAGCTGATATTCCTCCCCACACCACTGGGACCAACCATATTTCCCATGGAACTAGCAAGACGCTGACCTGTATTATTCAACATGGGAGATACACTCAATCCTGGGATTGCACTTCGATTACCAGATGTAGCAGATGGAGGTAGAACACCAGGAATGGAACCCCCAACTCCATTGGGGATTGTATTATATCCATGGCTTCCCACCAAATTTAAACCTCCTCGACCCGCCACTCCTGAATGCCCACCTGAACTCCCATAGGACATCTGCATGAAGAATAATCAGACCTATATACAGCAATGCTGATAAATGAGAAGTCCTTACTCTGAAACATAAATATCAACTGTAATGTTGAGATAAGAAGTTGATAATTATGGTGTTAAAGATCCTTGAATCCAGGTTTACTAAAGGGTAAGAGTTGCATGACAACCTAACATGTGTCCAAAGATATAGATGTGGCAACACAGAGCAACCTGAGATAGTGCTCCTGTGAGGTTGTTTGACATGAAGCGCTCACCACCCAGGCCTCCAATAGCTTGTTGCATGCCAGCTGAAGGAACACCATTCATTGCAGAATTTCGCGTTGCTATAGCACCAGGTATATTAGGCACGCTAAAGCTCCCATGAATATTCTGCATACCCTGAAGAGATCCTACATAAAATGCACAGTAATATAAATAAGGGAGAGGATTGGGTACGCAAGATTTGTCAAATGTCAAAAGCTTAATGTTTAGCACACCAGATCTTCTTAAAGTTCAACATACCTGAATGGTGAAATCCTGGGGATGTTGCTCCTGATAGACCGGAATAGGATGAAGGAAAGGGTCGCCCAGTGCTGTCAGGGAGATTAGATGAGGACCCATTAAGAGAAGACTGCAGCAAAATTATGGATTTTGTCAGTGGTAATTGGTAGCTACAACTATGATTAAGTACGACAAAAGTAAACAATGAGAAAATATTATCGCTAGCTAAAGTTAGCTACGAATGAGTTAAACATCTACATAATTTAGCAAAGATACTTTTACTTCAAAGTTAGTCATACGTCTTACGTCTGCTGATATTGAAAATCAAATAAAAATAAAACTATCAATCAATGCGTTGGTACGGCAAGAATCATAACTATATGTGTTAAAGCATCTGACGTGAGAATATTAGTAAAGGGTGCATACATTAATCAGCCCTGACATTGGGACTCTTTATGACACGGTT